>CAUYRH010162069.1:0-40110 GCA_963574655.1 Perodicticus potto
GAAAGTTTTCGGTACTATGTTTTCTCATGCCTGATATTTCCCTTTTTTTTTTTTTTTTTTTTTTTTTTTTGCAGTTTTTGACCAGGGCTGGGTTTGAACCTGCCACCTCCGGCATATGTGGCTGGAGCCCTACTCCTTTGAGCCACAGGTGCCACCCACCTGAGATTTCAACAAAAGTCTGTGAGGATCATTAGAAGGGACCACACACACTTGTGTCTCTGTGTGGAGGGCTTCTTGGTGCTGGCTCCCTGGTCACTCAGTTTAATGCAATACCAACTGAGGAGGTGTTATTAATTCATGTGAAGTTGCACCTACAATAGATATGTAGAACTCTGCATCCAAGAAATAGAGTATACATTCTTCTCAAGAACACATGAAACATTCATAAAAATTGATCAGGACTCTGTTCCAAAGGAAGACTCAACAAATGCAAACTTTCTGTACCATTCAGACCACATTCTCTGATAATAGAACAATAAAACTAGAAATGGATTTTTAAAAGAATGTTCATAACTCCAATAATTAATTCATGAATTGAATATAAAATATTTAGAAGCAAACAACAAAAACGCATATTAGTGATTCACAGGATGCAGATAAAGCAGTGCTTAAATGAAAGTGTTGGTATATAAAAGTATTTATTAGGAAAGAATTCTTAAAAAGGAATTGAAGGAAAATTAATAATTAAACCTAAATAAATTATAATAAAAGACATAGAAAATTATAAGCAGACATGTAATTAATCAAAAAGAACAAGAAAATAAAAGTAGTTAACATAATAAAGGTTCTTTGAAAAGACATAAAATAATCAGAATTCTGTCAAGACTGATCAAGAAAAAGAAAAAAGTTAAAATACATAATTGACAACAACAAAGTAACAGAACTACAGACACAATAGAGACTAAAAATTATAAAAGACTATTACACACAAAGAAATGCCAATGAATTTGTAAACTTATAATTTTTTTAATTTAGAAAAATATAAATTAGAATAATTTATTCAAGAAGTTAAAAAGCCTGAATAAATCAAAAACTCTTTGATTTTTAGAATTTTCCTTATACACTCACATCAAATGATTTTATGTGTGAGTTTTATTAAGTCTGCAAGAAAATGATTGCACATGGTTAGAATACATAACAGGAAAAAATCCTATTCCCAATGACAAGAAAAAATAAGTAACCAAAATGAATCTGTGGTTGCCCAACCAGGTTGATCTGCCTGCTGCCCAAGAGAATGCCAATATCCAGAGATAGTAGGGTTCACAGAGAAAGGATTTATTCAGCATAGCACTAAGCAAAGAGAGGGGAGAATTCTCTCAATTACACCTCTCCAAGAATTGGGAGGATAGGGGTTTTAAAGACAGTTTGTTGGGTAAAAGATTAGACAATCGGGGCCTGGTAATTGGCTGGATTCAGGGTGGAATCATCAGTCCTTTGTAGGAGCTGTTGTCTGGGTGGGTCTGTTACTCGAATGTAGGACTTTGGTTAGAGTACCCAAGGCCTCTTGAGTCATTTCTGGGTGGGTTTGTTGTTTGAATGCAGGACCTGAAAGATATCTCAAAAACTACCTTTAGGTTCCATACAGATGATTACATAGACAATAATGCACAACTGCAGGGTAAAGAAGCAAACGGGGCAACAGTGACCATTATCAAGCAAATGAGGAGATAATGGCTGATTATTCTGATTATTTTAGCTAAGTCTTCTCCTCTACAGAGTTCTGGGGGCCCTTACTCTAGTTCTCACCTTACATCAATTTGTAAGGATGGTTTCAAATCTACCAAAAGATATACAAGAACTTCCTGGGATACTTTTAATGAATTACATAATTATACAATTTTTGTTATGTCAAAAATTATCATACATTGATAATTTCATATGGTTCAGCCTCATATATTGATGGAAATATGTGAACTAAAATAAAATCTTAAGGCTCCTCACCAGCTGCTGACTGATTGGACTCCTTCTTGGCCAAGGGGATCCCCTAAAATTGAGTTGCTAGCCATGAGAAAGGAGATCAGACATGTCTCCTGCCTTCTCAGTGATGTCCTTTGTGACTCATTCACACACCTAAGGATAGGCAAGACATCCCTACAGTTCCTCAATATACACAGCAAATCACTTGATTCTGGGCATATGTTTGGTAGTTTGTCTCTGATTTAACAGACCCTTATCTTAACTTAACATTCCTTTTCACTGAATCCTGACCTTTTAGACAAAGCCTAACTCTTTCAGCCAATTGTCAGGTAAAGAATTTATAAACCCACCTATAACCCGTGGGCTCCTGCTTTGAGATGTCCTACCTGTTCGGGTCAAGCCAATATATGCCTTCCATGTACTTATTTAAGACTTTACCTTTAATTCTTGTTTCCTTGAAATGTACAGAACCAAACCATAACCCACCACCACAAGTCCACTAGCTCCAGGTTTCTCAGGTGTGACTCTAGGCCACAGTCCTCAAATTTGGCTCAGAATAAACCTCTTACATTTTTCTTTTAAGACCAAGTCTCACTTTGTCACCCTTGGTAGAGTGCTATGGCATCACAGCTCACAGAAACCTCAAACTCTTGGGCTTAAGCGATTCTCTTGCCTCAGCCTCCCACGTAGCTGGGACTACAGGTGCCCACCACATCACATGGCTATTTTTAGAGACGGGATCTCACTTTTGCTCAGGCTAGTCTAGAACTCCTGAGCTCAGGCAATCCAAAAAACTTGGCCTCCCAAAGTACTAGGATTATAGGCGTAAGCCACTGCACCTGGCCCAGAATAAACCTCTTTAAATTGTTTTAAAGAGTATGTTACTTTTCCTTTGACAATGAAAGCCTAAGTAAATGAAGTAATACACTTTGTAAATCATTATAAAGACTTGATATCATAAAGATATCAGTTCCCCACAAATTGATTTACTAATTTTAATCAATATTACTCCAGAAAACTGCATTAGATGTTATTGACATCTAATTCTAAAATCTATACAAAATCATAAATATTTTTAAATAACCAAAACAAATTGAGGAAAGAAACAAGCAGAGAGAGGGATTTGCCTTGCCAAAATATAAAACTCATTGCATAACTATGAGTGAATTAAAAGAGTGTTATAGCGACGTAGTAGCAAACATCAAAATAAGAGATCAGAAGGATCAGAAACAGGCCCAGTTATGTGTGAAAACTTAGAATAAGATGGAGGCGGCCTTAAAACACAATGGGAAACTGGACATGGTGGCTCACGCCTATAATTTTAGCACTTTGAGAGTCCAAAGCGGGAGGATTACTTGAATTCAGGAGTTTGAGACCAGCTTGAGCAAAAGTTAGAGCCTCATCTCTACTACAAATAGACAAAATTAGCTGGACATGGTGGTGCAGGTCTGCAGTCCCAGCTACTCAGGAGGCTGAGGTAGGAGGATCCCTTGAGACAAGGAGTTTGAGCTATCACAATGCCTCTGCACTCTACCCCTAGGTGACACAGTAAGACCCTATCCCAATTAAAAAAAAAAAAAAAACCTCTCAATAGGAGTTAGATGCATTATTCAATTATTCAATTAATGGTATTGATACAATTAGATTTTTATATGGAAAAAAATACTCTAGCTACACCAAATACTGATAGTGTTGCCAGAATTTCTCTTTATGCTGGCTGAGTCCTTGATCTTGGAGATTCAAAGAATGAACCCGTGGACCAAAGAGATAAGCAACAAGACAGATTTTATTGACAGGGAAAGAAATAGAGTAGGAAAGAAGGGCAACAAAACCTCCAGCAGTGGAGTGGGGGGCCCACTGGGAAGCCCTCTTTGGCTTTTTGTCTAGGGATTCATTCATATACTACCATCCAGCAAGGGGGTCTTAGGAATGTATGTCTGACCAGGCCTGGAGCCAGCAAACAGAAAACATTTCCATGATTAGCAAGTGACTATTTAGCAAATGAATGCAGTCTACACAGTCTCTGTCCCAGCTGAAGCAGCAGGGTATATGCTTTTCACTCCAGGGGGTCGGCTCAGATGAGATATGGATATGCTAATGATGATACAGGAAAGACAAAGAAATAATAGCTGGATTCCTGATGAAGCAAGAATGAATAGACCCCGTGATTAAGATGAAGGTTGGATTTATAGGGGAACAGTAATCTATCCACAATGATGAGAGGGAATATCTGCTATGTGTTTGGATATTACTTAGGGACACATCTAAGTTTATCAAACTGCTAAATATTGACTCAAATAAACTCATAAAATTCTTAATAATGGGAATCTGAAGCAAAGATGGGATTGGCACAGGGACCAGAGGGATTCCAACTTCCCCTGCAATATTTTGTTGTATTTTTCAGAGATAAGACAAATATTAGAATTTTTTGGTAATTGTTTCCTGCTCCTATATATTAGCAAGTTTTCAGATGGCATATCTAACAATCGTACAGTGTTTCTTCTCCAAGTCCAGTAACCTTGAGTCTCAGAGCTTTTGAGCTGTAAGTATTTTTAGACAGTTTATCAGCATCAAGGTATCTTAACCACCTGATGCCCAAGCTGCTTGTGGATCTTTAAGCTGTATCAGAATGCAAAAGAACCAGATATTTTAAGAAAAGCAGAAGCAAACTGTATTTCAATGCAGATGGAAGGAAGGGCACATGACCAAGAACAACACAAATTTGGCATCAACCTTAAGAATAATGGTCAGGAGAGAAGCAAGCCTGACTCTCAAAGGATACTGAAGACAACAGCAAAGCATTTGTTTTTGAATCATGCCAAAGGCAGGAGAACAAGGGAAGAGAGCTCTACCTTAGGGATAGGGAAGAGAAATGTTTGGTACAACTGTTTATTTATTTATATACTTGTACCTCACTGTCTTCCCGAAAGGATCAGAGGTAATTTACAAATACACTTAGAGTGAAGAAAGATCTTTGAACAAGTGAGAAAATAAAAAGAAATAGGAATAAGAAAAGTAAGATGAAGCCAGGCATGCAGAAAGTACCAAAATACGTGCAAATGATCCTATTCACTTTGCTAGAAATGGGTCTCAAATTAGTTTCTAAATGACGCTTATAATTGGTTACTCAGTTCTCAGAATTTCGGACATCAAGACAGACCCTTTGCTTGGAAGTGCAGCTAACACTGCCCCGAGGCTGGAGATAAATTCCTGCTATGATTCATCAAAAAGACAGTATTGAGGCTTTCAAAGTAAATACAGGTTTGAAATTTCACCCAAGATTTTTTACTTCCCCTATATAGTAAAAGAAGCAAATTATAACTAACAACCACTAACTTCCCCAGCAGTATCCAAGCAATGGAGGAGTGGGGGGCTCAGGAATAAAGTTTAAAACTTGGCAGCTAAGAAAAGATATAACAGATTTTGGAGAAGAGTGAAGAAAGGCACTACAGCTAGGTTGATAACTTGCCCCTTTTTTTCCAAACAACATGTTGACAGACTGAAAAATACCCTGAGATTACATATGATGTCCCCAAATGTGGAGAGATGCAGAATGAAGGTATGTGCTTACCTTTTTCCTTTCTTGAATGAGGAACAATGGGAGTAATAGTTAAAGATAAACAGGGAAAAGAAAGTATACAGAACCTATTCTCTCTGGTGGAAAGGAAAGCACAGGGCTGCACAGAAGGCAAAGCCTGAGGACGTCCTCCCTGGGGACCAGATGTATCCTCAGATTAAGTGAGCAGATTCTGGTATAGGACTTCTAGCAAAATCTGAAAGGCGAGTGCCCACCATAGTTTCTCTCCCACCATTTCCTTAGGCTATAGGAAAGTACTTAGAATATAATATGTCAAGTCCTTAACTAGGTAGAGGGTAGAAAACATTCTAGGCTGGGGTTGAGCAGGAAGTAAGACAAGAGCAACAGGATGTCTGGACAGAATCCTTGTACAATAAGGTGGATATGAAAAGGATCAGCAAAGCAAATATGCCAAATGGCCATGTCAGTTGCTACAGTTAACACACACCCACACAACCAAAGACAAAGCACTGGACTTAGAAGAAAACATGAACCAGGGAATAGAAGGAAATATAACACAATAGTTTCATGCTAAGGAATAGCTTAGTGAAAACATATTTAATAAACTAAGAGCTGAAAGATAAGGTTGTTTAAAGGAGCTGAATAAGGAAAGAAGAGATTGCAAAACTAGGGGGAGATACAGTATTAAAATTACTATTAAATCAACTTTAAACACCAAGAAAGAGAACAGAGATCATTAAAATCAAATCCTGGCAATGGGAGGACAGGTGCCTTACAGTTATCACAATAAATTAAGATGAACACATATGGAGTAAAATAAATAGAAACTAATAGATAATAGAAGATGATCCTACACAAATGCAATTGTAACCTTGAAGTAGAAAACCCAAAAGACAGAACAAAAGGTGTATTGCACATAACATATAAAACAGCTTCCCCTAATGAAAACATTACAGATTGAAATATTACTAGGTTCTGGAAAATTTCAAAACAGAATGTTCAACAATGATACATGTTGCAGTTGAACTACCGAGCTTCAAGGGTAAAGAAAATTCTTCAATGCATATGTGCAGGAAGAAATCACCCTATAAAGTCAGATAAATCAGGCTGGCCTTAAACTTTTCCATAGTGAAGACAGTGAAACAGTTTATATCAAGACAAGGGGAAACTGGTGTGACCACAGAATGTCACAGTGAGTGAAGATGTCACTTAAAGATAAGTAGGCAGCCCTGCTCAGAGAGAGAAAGCCCAGAGCTTAGTAAGCAGGAGCTTTTCTTGAAAACGTAACCTGACAAGAAAACCACACAATGAAAAGACTCAAAATGAAGAACACAGGCATAGAGAGACCATGGGAGTGGTGGGGGGAAGAGTTGATAATAGTAATGGACACTGAAGCTGATTAACTGTTGAATGATTACTAAACCACTATGGGAATTGTGCTTTCTGAACAGAATGTAAACATTATCAACCTGAGCAAAGTGAAATGAAATAGAAAGAAAATTTGGGAGTGGGAAGTGGGATGGAAGGAAGCACAGAGGAATGAATGGATTGCATATCACCCAGGCAATTTGTTAAAAATATTATTCTTCTCAATCATACTTTTGGGAAGTAGTGAGTGGCACCAACTGGGAGACTCGACTTCCTGACAGATAGCTGGAAATCAAATTCATAAGTACAGATCCTCTAGATTTTGGGATCGGCAGGGCTAACAGATCTGTAAGCTTTTGGAATTATCATGGCTGATCTGTGTTAGTTGACCTCAGAAGGGAGGCAGAGCCACTCAGTTCTTGCTTTTACTTTCATGGTCTTCAGAGAGCATGAGGGAATTCAAATTGAAAGCACACCACATGAAGAAATTATAGACCAACATAACAGGAATGAGGGGTTGGAGACAAGGACTTGGTGTTAAAAGAAACGTTCGCTTTTCTAGAGCTAGACAAAGAACATCCCAGGAACCCAAAGGAACAACAGAGGTGAAGCTGGCCATCCAAAATCCGACAGTGAGACTATGGAGAATGCAGGAGGGTCTAGACACTGGAGCTGGTGAAATGTCATCGTACTTGGTTACATTTAGAATATAGACTAACAAGCTAGAGATCTGAAAAAATTCTTGAAGGGCCTGTCAAATGGCAAACAAACTTTAAAAAAAAAAAATCAACTAGGCGGCTCCCATAGCTCAGTGAGTAGGGCAGCAGCCACATACACTGAGGCTGACGGGTTCAAACCCGGCCCCAGCCAGCTAAACAATGACAATTGCAACCAAAAAATATCTGGGCATTGTGGCAGCTGCCTGTAGTTCCAGCTACTTGGGAGGCTGAAGCAAGAGAATTGCTTAAGCCCAAGAGTTTGAGGTTGCTGTGAGCTGTGACGCCACAGCACTCCACTGAGGGTGACATAGTGAGATTCTGCCTCAAAAAAAAGAAAAGCAACTAATTTCAATGTTAATTTACACATTTATTCAATTTGATCCTCATAACACTTCTGTCTTATATGCATTGTTCTTATCACAGTGAAAAATCTCAGTGTCAGAGAAATACGTACTTGTTCAAAGTGACCCAGTTAATAGATACTAGAAGTAGGACTTAAAATTTGGGTAGATGTAGTTTTACCATGATAAATCTGGTCAAACTAGCTTTCGGTTAGGGACCTAGTATATCACGGGTTCATTTTAGGTGTTTGACAAACTCTTTTATAATATTCTTAGTAAGATGTAATGGAAAGACATCAGAGTTTCATAGAATGATTGTTCCTTAAAAATATTCTTCATAAAAATATTACTAGCTCTGTGATCTATTAAATGAAAAAGTTCTCACCCTGGGATGGTGGCTTATGCCTATAATCCTAGCACTCTGGGAGGCGAGGCAAAAGAATTGATTGAGCTCAGGAGTTTGAGATCAGCCTGAGCAAGAGCAAGACCCCATATTTACTAAAAATAGAAAATTTAGGCGGGTGTGGTGGCTCTTGCCTCTAATTCTAGCGCTCTGGGAGGCCAATGTGGGTGGATTGCCTGAGCTCAGCGGTTCGAGACCTTCTTGAGCTGGAGTGAGCCAGAGTGAGACCCCGTCTCTACCAAAAACAGCTGGGCATTGTGGCTGGCACCTGTAGTCTCAGCTACTTGGGAGGGTAAGGGCAAGAGAATTGCTAAAGGAAGAAAAGAAAAAAAAGAAAACTAAAAAAAAAACAAAACCAAAATACATCAAACTGAGATGATTAAAAGGCAGTCAAAAGAAAAATAAAAAATAAAAAAAAGAAAAGAAAATTTAGCAGGGCATTGTGATGGGTGTCTGTAGTATCAGCTACTTGGGAGGCTGAGGCAGGAGGATCACTTAAGCCCAGAATGTTGAGGTTGCTGTGAGCTGGGCTGATGCCACAGTACTCTAGCCTGGGCAACTGAGTCAGACACTCTCTCAAAAAATAACTAAATAAGAAGATAAATAAATGAAAATCCCTAAAATCTGAGATTATATCTTACATATTCTTTTCAGCTTGTCCCTTTTCCTTAACATGGCTTCTGGTACATAGTAGGTCCTCAGAAATACTCGGTGGGACGGCCATTAAGTTGGAGGGCATTCTGTCTGTCTTGTTAGACATTTTTATCAGTGATTCATGAAGACATGAAAGACAGGCTTTAGCAAGTTTGGAGATGACAGAAAGCTGGAAGAGGAAATGAGTATGACTGATGATAAAATCAAGATTCAAAATAATCTTTACAGGTTGAAATGGTAGGCAAAACCCAAACATTCTCTTCTATATTCACCTTTAAAAACTCAGTGGCCTAAGTACAGAATGGAGAGATGTGCTTTGGCAGCAGTGTATGTGAAAAAAGATATGAAGGCTTTGCTTGTCCAAAATATATGCCAATAACTTAATGTATTTGCTAAAACTAAAAAAAAAAAAAAAAGGGGGGGCGGCACCTGTGGCTCAAAGGAGTAGGGCAACAGCCCCATATATCGGAGGTGGTGGGTTCAAACCCAGCCCCAGCAAAAAACTGCAAAAAAAAAAATCCCAATTGCATTAATAGGATGGTAGTGTCCAAATCATCAAATCACAAAAAATAATAATCTTATTAGGGTTTTTTTTTCTATTTCAGGGCACAAACAACTAGGTTACAATGTTTGCATTGATTAGGTAGAGTCCCTCTTGTAGTAGTATCCTACACACAAGAGGTGTGCCATATACCTTTACACTGTGCCCATTAAGTGGGAGCACACCAATCCCTCTCCCTCCCTCCATCCCAATTACCCCCCTCCCCACCTTGAATCAAATTGAACGTTTCTTTTTTATGGTCATGTATTAGATCGTCTACTGGCTTCCTATTAGTACGGAGCATATTGGATGCTTGCTTTTCCATTCTTATTATACTTTACTAAGAAGGACATGTTTCAACTCCATCCAGGTTAATACAAAAGATGTAAAGTCTCCATCTTTTTATGGCTGAATAGTATTCCATGGTAAACATATAGCTCATTTTGTTAATCCATTCATGGGTTGATGAGAATTTAGGTTGTTACCACATCTTGGTGATTGTAAATTGAGCTGCCATAAACAATCCAGTACAAAAGTCCTTATGATAAAATGACTTTTTTCTTCTGGGTAGATGCCTAGTAATGGTATTGGGAGATCAAATGGGTGGTTTGATCTAATCAAAACTCTAATTTGAGTTTTTTGCAGATTCTCCATACTTCTTCCCAAAGATGCTGTATTTGTTTGCAGTCCCACCAACAGTATAGAAGTGTTCCCTTCTCTCCACAACTGCACCAGCATCTGAAACTTTGGGACTTTGTGATGTGGGCTATCTCAGATGGTTTTGATTCACATTTCTTTGATGATGAGAGGTGATGAGCATTTTTTCATGTTTGTTAGCCACTTGTCTGTCTTCCTCAGAGAAAGTTCTGTTCATTATCTCTTGCCCAGTGATAGATGGGATTATTTGCTCTTTTTGGTTGATTAATTGGAGTTTTCTGTAGTTATCAAGCCTTTGTCGTGCAAATATCTTTTCCCATATGAAGGTGGTCTATTTGCTTTAATTGTTGTGTCCTCAGCTCTGCAGAAGTTTTTAGTTTCGTTAACTCTCATTTGTTTATTTTTGTTGTTGTGATTGCTGCTGAAGTCTTCATAAAAATCTTTCCCCAGGCTGACATCCTCAAGAGTTTTTCCCACACTTTCTTCTAGGATTTTTATTGTTTCATGTCTTAGACAGTTTTTGTAAGTGGTGAAAGGTGTGGGTCCAGTTTCAGTCTTGAGATGATTATCCAGTTCTCTCAACACTATTTATTGAATAGGGATTCTTTCTCCCAGTGTATGCTTTTGTTTGGTTTATCAAAGATCAGATGACTATGAGACTGGTTTCATGTCTTGGTTTTCTGTTTATTTCTGAATGTTTATGTCTCTATTTTTGTGCCAATACCATGCTGTTTGATCATTGTGCTTGTAATATAACCTAAAGTCTGGTAGAATTATTCCTCCACCTTTGTTTTCATTCCTAAGAATTGCCATGGCTATACGGTTTTATTTTTTTTTCCTGATTCCATACAAAGCAAACTATTTTTTCCAGTTCTTCAAAGTATGATGTTGGTATAATAACGGGGATTGCATCAAATCTGTAGATTGCTTTGGGTAGCATAAACATTTTAACAATGTTGATCCTTCTCAGCCAAGAGCATGGTATGTTTTTCCATTTGTTAATATCTTCTGCTGTTTCGTTTCTTAGGGTTCATAATTGTCTTTGTAGAAATCGTTCACCTCTTTTGTTAGCTATATTCCTAGCTATTTTATTTTCTTTGAAGCTGCTGTGAAGGGAATTGTGTCATTGATTTGCTTCTCAACTTAGCTGTTACTGGCATATACAAAGGCTACTTATTTGTGGACATTGATTTTATACCCTGAGACATTACTGTATTTCTTGATCACTTCCAGGAGTTTTGTGATTGAATCTCTGGGCTTTTCTAAATATAAGATCATATCATCAGCAAAGAGTGAGAGTTTGATCACCTCTGCCCCCATTTGGATGGGATGCCCTTTATATCGTTCTCTTGTCTGATTGAATTGGCTAGAACTTCCAGCACTATGTTGAATAGTAGTGGCAATAGTGGACATCCTTGTCTGGTTCCAGTTCTAAGTGGAAAAGCTTTCAGCTTTAGTCCACTCAGTATGTTATTATCTGTGGGTTTGTTATAGATGGCTTTAATCAGTTTAAGAAATGTGCCACCTACATCTATTTTCTTAAGTGTTCTTGTTAGAAAAAGGATGTTGAATTTTGTCAGATCCTTTTCTGCATCTATTGAGAGGATCATATGGTCCTTCTTTTTGCTTCTATTGATACGGTGAATTACATGGGATTTGTGTATGTTAAAGCAGCTTTCATCCTTTGGATGAAGCCTACTTAATCATGATGTATAACTTTTTTAATGCATAGCTGCTACCTATTAGCTAAGATTTTGTTGAATATTTTTGCATCAATATTTACTAGTGAAATTGGTCTGTAGTTCTCCTTTTCAGTTGAATCCTTTCACGGTTTGAAATCAGGGTGATGTTTGTTTCATAGAACATGATGGGGAAGGTTCCTTCCTTCTCAATGCTTTGGAATAGGTTCTGCAGCATAGGTACATGGTCTTCTTTGAAGGTTTGAGAGAATTCTCGTGTGAAGCCATCTGGTCCTCGGCTTTTTGGGGGGTTGTTGTTGGAAGCTTTGTATTGTTTCTTCAATCTCAGTGCTTGATATTGGTCTGTTCAGGAGATATATTTCTTCCTGGTTGACTCTAGAGAGATGATTTTATTCCAGGTATTAGTCCTTTTCCTCCACATTGTCAAATTTCTGGGCATAGAGTTTCTTGTAGTAGTCAGAGATAATCGCTGTATCTCTGTGATGTCTGTTGCTATTTCCCCTTTTTTTTTTGATTGAGGTTGTTAGAGATTTTACTTTTCTGTTTTTAGTTAATCTGGCCAAAGGTTTGTCAATTTTATGTATCTTTTCAAAGAACCAACTCTGTGTTTCATTAATTTTCTGAATGATTCTTTTGTTTTCAAATTCATTAATCTCGGCTGGGTGCCCATAGCATAGCGGTTATGGCGCCAGCCACATACACCAAGGCGGCCCTGGTCAGCTAAAGAACAATGACAACTGCAACAAATTTGTTAATCTCTGATTTAATTTTGGTTCTTTCTTTTCTTCTGCTAGGTTTTGAATTGTCTTGCTCTTCCTTTTCCATTTCTTTAAGATGATTCATTGGATTGTTGATGTGGTCTCTCTCTATTTTCTGGATGTAGGCATCTAATGCAATAAATTTTCCTCTTAGAACAGTGTTTGCAGTATCCCACAGGTTTTCTTAGCTTGTGGCTTCATTGTTATTATGTTTAAGGAACTTAAAAATTTCCTCCCAAGTGCCCATTGGCCCATTGACCCATGAATGGATTAACAAATTGTGGTATATGTACACCATGGAATATTATGCAGCCTTAAAGAAAGATGGAGACTTTACCTCTTCATGTTTACATGGATGGAGCTGGAACATATTCTTCTTAGCAAAGTAGCTCAAGAATGGAAGAAAAAGTATCCAATGTACTCAGCCGTACTATGAAACCAATTTATAGCTTTCATATGAAGACTATAACCTATTATTGCACAAGAATATGGGGAAAGGGGCAAGGGAGGGGAGAGGAGGGAAGAGGATGGGTCGCAGGACAGTAATTGGTGGGACCACACTTACAGTGCATCTTAGAAAGGTACAGGTGAAACTTACTGAATGCAGAATATAAGTCTTAACATAATACCTAAGAAAATGCCATGAATGCTATGTTAACCAGTTTGATGAAAATATTTCAGATTGTATATGAAACCTGCACATTGTACCCCAAGATTGCATTAATGTACACAGCTATGATTTAATAAAAAAAAAAAAACTCCAAAAAGAAATTCACATGTGTCCTATAAAGACATGTAACTATTAGGTACCTGTAATAAATTAAATATTTAAAAATTAAAAAAAAAAAACAAAAGCACCAAATTAAAAAAAAAGAGAGAGATTCTAATGGATGAGTCACAATGGAAAGTAAATATTGATGTGGGAGATACTTTTTTCTTCTAGGTGTAAGAAAAAAATACTGAACACATTGGCATAGTTGTTTTAATGTTATGTGGTCAGTTGTCTTTAGGAGGGGATTATATAAAGAAGACTCACATGCAATCACCTGAAGCGGGAAAATCTGAACCTCAATCCATTCACAGGTAGCAGCATTTCACAATCAAACATTATGGTACGGACACGTGTATTCAGTACCATCTTCTGATGCTACTCTGATGCATGGCTGCTTTTTGACTTCTGGTTGGTAACCTATCAGTATAGTACTATCAAAACAGTTGGTATCCTATCAGTATGATACTATCAAAAACAGTCAAGAAAGTTGGACAGACTCTGAGTCATAAGAGCCACTGAAAGATAAGGGCTTGTAAGAAGGCAGAATGGAGAAAGAAACACTCCTTTCATCCCACCATGGTGGTATAAAAGGTAAAATTAATAGATCAAAAGCTTTTTTTTTGCAGAGACAGGGACTCACTATGTCACCCTCAGTAGAGTGCCATAGTGTCACAACTCACAGCAACCTCAATCTCTTGGGCTTAAACCATTCTCTTGCCTCAGCCTCCCAGGCAATGGGACTACAGGCACCCACCACAATGCCCAGCTATTTTTGTTGTTGTTGTCATTGTTTAGCAGGCCCAGATCGGGTTTGAGCTCACCAGCCCTGGTGCATGTGGCTGGTGCCGTAACCACTGAACTATAGGCACCAAGGCAGATCAAAAGCTTAAAAGATCATTCATAGCTTAAAAGATCAATAAGTTAGACCCTAGAATGATGAAAGAATACACATATGTCCATATAAAGGCTTATATACACATGTTTATAGATGCTTTATTTATAATAATCAAAACCTGGCAGTGACCCAATTATATATCACCTATTGGGGTATGTTGTATATAAGTAATATGGGGAATATTATTCAACAATTCTTTTCATCTTTAACTTTTATTTAGTTTTTCCAAGCATTTAGTTTTCATAGGGAAAAAAACATTGTCTTTTTATTCACCCTCATATTTAATAGAAGTTTATATAAGGCTCGCCCCTGTAGCTCAGTGGCTAAGGCGCCAGAGCTGGTGGGTTCGAACCCAGTCTGGGCCTGCCAAACAACAATGACCACAACCAAAAAATAGCCAGGCATTGTGGTGGGTGCTTGTAGTCCCAGCTACTTGGGAGGCTGAGGCAAGAGAATCACTTAAGCCCAAGAGTTTGAGGTTGCTGTGAGCTGTGATGCCACGACATTCTACCAAGGGTGACATAGTGAGACTCTTGTCTCAAAAAAAAAGAAGAAGTTTATATAATATTTAATTCAACCATAAATTTCCAATAATATTGTCATGAAGATTTTGAAAGAATTATAACTAAATGACTCATGTTGAAGATGCAGTTCAACAAGTGGAGATGAGAATATGTAGACAGACTAAGAAGTGGCTTACAAGGTACTGTACAAGAGGTGGGCCTCAGCCAGTATGTTTTGTGGGGAGAGGAAAGGAGGCTGGCTGTGACAACTTGTTTAGCATCAGTCAGTTAAAGGAGTATTTACTATATTGTCAAATTCCCCTTTAGAAGGTGGATTTATCTTTCCACTGAGCAATTTTAAATGTCCCCATTTCTTGAAGTCTTAAAAGTCTGTTTCTATTTTATTGAAAGGCTCCAGCTTAATTGAGGCTCCAATGGCAGTCCTGGCCTAATGGGCAATGACAGGGAGCTGGGTGAGTGTGTTTGCACATGGCTTTTATGGTATACTACTTCTACCTGGCAGATGGCCAAGTGCCTAGATGTCCCACCTACACATAAGAAACTCATTTATGCTGGAGGCACCCTGCAGTTCTTGTCTGGCCCATATCCAGTGTATGCCTGCCTGACCATTAGTCTGGCACTGGGAGCCTGACCTTGTGTTCTCCCCAACAAACTAGGGAAAACCTGGCTGTGGCAGCTTGTAGCTCTTCATCTAAAAGGTGCAAACTCAATATGCCACCACAATAGAAAACCAAAACAAGTTCAGAGACTTATTACTTACAGATCCTAGACGGGGCACACAGTGAGTTGGAAGGGCAGGCCTCCCTTCCTGGGTCATGATAGGCAAGGATGAAGAGCTCGGCTGAGAGAGGCAGAGAGGTGGGGCCGGGAGCAGGGGTGGGAGGTGGGAGGTGCAACTAGCAGTAGATATAATGGGGTGAGTATGTCTGAATGGTGTGTTTTTAAGAAAGCAGGGAGCCTGGTGTACTATCCAGGACAAATGCTTCTAAATTCTTATCTCTGACCACTGGCTTGAGCCATTTGGGGGTGGTATAGAACTGGATTTCAAGGGTGACTGAGCCCTGCCTCTGGCATGAAAAAGCTAAGCCTACATTCAAAACAGGTGCCTAAGCAACAAAAAATTGCAAGAATTCCCTACAATTGTATCTCACTGTTCTCTCAATTTTCATTGCTTATGTCAGGTTTCAAAGTGGCTGCCTGTGTTCTCAAATGTCAGGGTTCCAGGCAGCTGCCTGGCTCCTCATTCTTGGAATAGTCTTGGAGGGTGACTAGGCATCTCAAAGTGAGGCAAGAGTGAAAGTTTATTTGAAGAAGAGAAAGATAGGTTTACAGTTTAAGAAAGTTTACAAAGCAAGATACTTCATCTTAGACCGTGAAGGGGCCTCCATTGCCACAGCAAGTAGGCAAAGAGGCCTTGAGTATGGCTGGGGATTCTCTTTTATATTGCCTGGATTGGGACTGTCTTGTAATTCAGAGGTCACCTTGGAACCAGAGTCTTTTGGTCCTTGCTCTTGTGGGCCTCCCTTAAGCCTCTCTGAGAGCCTCTGAGGGTTGAGACTGAAATACAGATTTAAGCAATGACATAATAATTAGCCTTAAGGATGTTCTAGGTCACCTTTAAGACTACTGTACCTGTTGCCAGGCTAGAGAGTCTTCTATATCCTTTTGCAGTTAGCATGTTACGTTCTGATTGGTAGATTGGCAGGAAGTTCCCTCCTCTCTAGGTATGAGGGATCACTTGGGACAAAATTAATGTGTTTAGCACCAAGATGATCTGGGGGCTCCAACTTTGTCCTTCTTCCTGGGAAAGCTATTCCTAACTAACTACCTAATGTTTAGGTTCCAAATGGTCAGTGCTTGGCACATTTTTTTAGTACATTTAGTGCATTTTTTCAGACATTTTTCTGTATAACTGGCACACGTGAGTGTTAATAGCAAGGCAGCTGTCCCAAATAGAACTCCTCACTACTGCACTTCTTGTGGAATTGGGGGCAGTAGTTACCACAGGAAATGGAGATGGGAGGAAGACTGGGGTCTTTGTGTCTGTGACTCAGGCCTTGCAAGCCCAGTAGTTGAACTCTGATCATGTGGATTTGTATAATTTTCTTTCGTTTTATAATAAAGTATAAAATTCACTGTTTTAAACTTGTACTCTGTATTAATTTTTAAGTTCTAGACTTAAAATCAAGCCCCTTACTTGTTCTAGCTTTCTTCTCTTGAAGCCTGTCATTCTATTATTGTGAATGTTTGTGGAAGAGAGGAGAAAAAAAAACAGGGTAGCATTATCTCACTTTTTTTTTTCATGTAAACCTTAATTAGAAAGCTTTCATGGTAAAGCTTTCAGCTTACCTAATCCACTTCTTCCTTGTAAAGGTTTTTAACTTTGCACAGTCAGGAATGACTTTATCTCATGCACAAATGAAATGAAAATAAAAATGCAGATTTAGCTATCAGCCACTTAATACCAGTAATTCTAGTAGTGCTGAGCAGCTGATGAATAATAATAGAGTCCCAAAATGGGCAGAAAAGAAAGGAAAAAAAAGATGTATATAATTCACTAAGCTCCCTGAGACTTTAACAATAAGTCCTTTCAATCTACCAAAAATTTTCTTGGGGGCCCACTTTCTTCAAGTCATTGAGGGAATCAAAAAATATATTTTTCATAAGTATATAATTTAGGTTTTTATATTGTATATAAAGATTGGTACTACAGAGTCAACTAGTAGCATTGTGGAGGAACAATAACAAGTTGTATTAAGCACGTGGATAACCTATGGGTGTTTTAAAATATAGGGTATTAATAAAAAATTAAGATTTAATAAGGTCAATAGGCCAGGAGATGATTACCATTGAAAAGATAGTTTATTATGCTCACAGATCTCAAGGCGAGGGATGCACACTGTTTGGACTTGGAAAATAAAACCTCCAAATGAATGTGCCTACTGTCCTATTTCTCAGTCCCATTCTGTCCTGATGCTCATCATAGAAAGTATGATCACTCTTCCCCAAAGTGGGTCCCACAAAACTTTCCACAAAGCCAGCCATGAAACTTAAAAACATTACTCTAAATTTCCTTCCATCTTTCTGTGCAAAAACTAGCCATAAAGATATTACTTCTCTGCTCTGTTTTACTGCAGGTCTAAAGATACCCATTCCAGAGAAGGCCTTGCCACACAGCCAGAAGGAAGGATGCTGGTCAGAGAGGCCAAGGAAAATGTAGACAACCTTCCTGGGTTTCCCCACTCTGTCTATTAGCATGAGGTCATACCATTCTTGTCCAATCATATTTCTACACAGCTGCCCACACTTTGTTGAACCTAAGCATAAAAATAGACTATTTCCCCTATATCTTTGGGTTTCATTCTAAAGGCTTTTGTATACACATTAAATAAATTTGTATGCCTTTCCTCCAATTAATGTGCTTTTTGAATTGATTCAGCCAACCTTCAGGGGGCAAAAGGGAAAATTTCTTCTCCACTTCAACACCACCATGCTACCAGGAGCCACATGGGGAAGCACCAGGGTGGGTGAGGAGTCAGACATCCAAGGGACAAGTTTGACAAATCTCAGAGAGAAAGGGAGGAAGCACGAGTAAGAGCCTTTCCTGTTGTTTCCATGGGAAGGAAGTGGGGGAGTGGGGAGGCAGGTCAACAAGGCTCAAGATTGACTTGCTTGAATACTTTCAACTGGCTCTGGGTCACGGAGGTTCTCCTCAATTGTTTGGCACCAGGTCCTCTAGGTATTAGGGCAGGTGGAGCAGTGGTCTGGATTGTGAGACAAAGGAGGTGGTGGGAGAATGGGGCCATAGATTGGTTGGTTTGCATTTGAAAAGCATGCTCTGGTGGACAGTTGTTTCCTGTCTCTAGGACTTGGTCCGAGGGCTGGGGGCCGTCTCTCCATAGTCAACTAGCCCTAAATGTGAAAGCATCAAAACACAGAAAATCAAAGGCACAGTTAAATAGTGGTTACCCAATATTCATAATCCCACTCATCTCTGTCAGTTTGGATTTCAGTCACTTATTCTAAACACAAGCTAGGTTCCCACATTTCAGTGGGTACATAATTTACCATAATTTACTCGAGCCCACTGGGTTGTAGAGATGGCAGTTAAAACAACAAAACTTTTCTCTTTACTTAAGGAGCAGAATAAAAATAATAGCAGCTCTGGAACAAATATCAATTCTTCACATTTTCATGACCACACATTTGCTCTAGAGAGTGGAAGGTGCATAAAAAGAAATATTGGCATGAGGACTCGAAAAGAATTCAGAAAACCATAGTTACAGCAGAAAAAAAGAGGAGACATTTTTCACATAATCTATAATTTATTTTCAACATCAAGAGCAGCTACATCTTCATACCACCAAAGCTATAAGCATTTCAAGAAACATGAAGAAATATTAGCCTAAGGATTCACTTTACCTGTAGTAGAAATATTAGACTAGAGATAACTCAGACATCCAAGGGACAAGTTTGACAAATCTCTTTTTTCCTCAGACCCAAATACATATCACTCAGCTCACAACCTAGTTTCCAGGAGTGTTTGTCTGGGACTTGGACTTGTGGGGAAGGGAGGTAGGGTGGGCATGGGATTGGAGTGGTCACAGAGATCCCACCAAGCCTTCCGATGTGGAGATTCTGTGGTAAGATCTGGAAAAGGCCAGGCTGCAGGATTTGAATTGTATCTTTCCATTTTGTCCACTCTTTTACATGACAAGAGATAAAGAAGTTGTGGAAAAACCCTCCCAAGAGGAATCAGGTATACTCTCTCATAGACCTGACAAGTGACCAGTGGCTTTCAAAATCCACGGTTGATGAGCTTATTAATGCCAAACAGATCCAAACATGGCTCCAGTAACTATGATTACATGACTGAGGGGGGAAATACAGTGACAAGAAAAACTGGTCTTCCTTCCTTAAGTGAGAAAGAGAATTGTAAATTTCCTTTAATTTGCGGCATTGCAATGATAGGTCTTTCCTACACTAGGAAAAGATGAAAAAAATACTACATATGCAGTGGCTGAAAACAAGGTTCCTCTCTAAAGATTCAAAATTGGATAAAAGAACTTTCTAGTTAATAAAAAGCGGAAAGCTAGCTGATTTCCTTTCTATATGCTAACTTATCAAGGATCTGCAGAATGTTATCTCTGTTACACAGTGAAGGGAACAAAAGCTCCAAGAAGCTGATGACGGAATCAAGGTCAGGTACCGAACAAGAAAGTTAAATGGGTCTCATCTCATATTGTAGAATATTTTTTCTGTATCCCCATCGTCTTCCTGGCCATGTACTATTCTATTAAAAACACCACCCTTCTAGAAAAAGAGATGATAGTGTCAACAAAGATATTCAATACCTAACAAAACATACTGAGAATATATCTTAAAATTTATGGGATAATTGTTATACTGCTTAAATAACAATTATCCCATATTAAGACTTAAATAAGTAACATTTAACAAGTGATTTGAAAACTTGATCAACTTTCCTCAATAAAATACTTACAGAGGTTAAAATCACAAAAGATGCTTAATAATCAAAGTGATCTTGAGCAAAAAGAATAAAGATGGAGGCATCATATTATTTGACTTCAAAATATACCACAACGCAATAGTTATCAAACCAGCATGAAAGTGGTACAGAAACAGACATTCAGGCCAATGAAACAGAGTAGTGAGCCTAGAAATACATCTATGCATGTAAGGTCAAATGACTTTTAACAAAGGTGTCAATAATACACAATGAGGAAAGGATAATCTTTTCATGAGTTATATTGGGAAAACTAAATATTTACAAGCATAAGAATGAAATTAGACTCTTATCCCACACCATACACAAAAAATTAACTCAAAATGGATTAAAGACTTAAACATAAAACCTAAAATTGTAAAACTGCTAGAAGAAAACATAGGGGAAAAACTATACAACCTTGGTCTGGGCAATGATTTTTTCAAATAAGACCCACAAAATATAGGCAACATAAAGCAAAAAGGACAAATAGGACTACATCAAACTGAGACTCTGTACAGTAAAGGAAATAATCAACAGAGTGGAGACAAAACTTATAGAACAGGAGAAAATATTTTGCAAAGCACATACATCTGATAAGGATTTAATATCAAAGTATATAGGCGACTCAATTCAATAGCAAGAAAGCAAATAACCCTATAAAAATGGACAAAGAATCTGAAGAGACATTTATCAAAATAAAACACACAAATGGCCAACAGATATATGAAAAAATACTCTATGTCACTAAATCATCAGAAAAATGCAAGTTAAAAACCACAAACAAATACCATCTTATGCCAGTGAGAATGGCTATTATCAAAAGGATGAATGATAGCAATTGTTGGTGAGTATGTGGAGAAAAGGAAACCCTTGTACACTCTTGATGGGACAGCCATTATGGAAAACAGTACAATGGTCCCCCCAGAAATTGATAATGGAGCTACCATGTGATCCAGCAATCCTACTTTTGAGTGTACCTTCAGAGGATGTGAGATCAGTATGCCAAAAGATATCCGCCTTCCCACGTTTGGTTTAGCTTTCATTATTCACAATACTCAAGATATGGAAGCAACCTAAAAGTCCAGCAGTGGATAAATAGATAAAGAAAACGTATTATATACACACACACAGTGGAATACTATTCAGCCTTTAAAAAGAAAGAAATTTTATCATTTGTAATGATACGGATGAAACTGGAGGACATTATGCTAACTGCCTGAAATAAGCCACACACAGAAAGAAAAACATCGCGTGATATCCCTTATACATGGAATATTAAAAGTCAGACTGATAGTATCAGAGAGTAAAAAGGTGGATACCAGAATGTTGGTCAAAGGATACAAAATTTTAGTTAGACAGAAAGTTCAAGAGATCTATTGTATAACATGGTGACTATGGTTAATAGCAATAAATTATGTTCTTGAAAATTGCTAACAGAGTAGATTTTAATTGCTATCGCCACATACACAAAAAATGATAGTATGTGAGGTTGAAATTGAATTGTCCTCACAGGATTCACAAGCATTACATGCCAGGTCCTGGACAGAAACATATGTATATTTAAGCATTAGTTGGGCTGCACCTTGGCCCACTTCCTTGTAACTGAAAGTCACATAACATTAGAGACTGACCGTTTGCATTCCCATTGTTCCTCTAGATAGAATCTCTGATGTTAGAATCATAAGGCTTTTGTATAAGAACTGTTTAAGATGAGTTTTAAAAGAATGGCTGGTGACAACCAGTTTGAAAACTACTACAGAGGAACCCAAATCAGCATGAGAATGTGGTTTACCTCCCCATCCTATGACTTCACCCTGCACTCTGAGCAACCAACTGCAAGGTTCCCACACTTTGGCCACAATTCATCCAAACCCTTTAGAATCCCTAGCCTCAGACTCCCCAGGGAACTGGATGTGAGCTTTCTTCCCATTTCCTTGTTTGGCTGCCTTATGATTAAACCTCTTTCTCTGCTTATACCCAGTGTTTCAGTGTTTTGGCCTGCTGTGCATTGGGCAATGAACCAGGTATGGTTACAAACCTCAGCGAGCTGGACAGGAGTGACAGACGCCCGTTGTGGGCATTTGTCCATGATGTGCCTCCTCATTGTCTTAGCAGACCTAGAGATGAGCCCAAGCAGACCCCTGTTTTCTTGAGCCAGAGACCATCTCTGGAGTTTTCCTTGCCAATGGGGCATTGCAGCCTTCAGCACATAAACTTGCTTGCAGTGGAGAAATGTTTTCTGGGTTTGGATTATGTCTTTGGTGAGCACTGTCACAAGCAACAGCAACCCCCTTCCCTTCTTGGCCATCTTAGAAGGGTTCTGATCTTTTTGAGTTCTCATTGACCTTCCCTAACCTTAAAGAAAGGCCTTTCCCCCAATTGCAAGGAGAATGAAGGGAACTGTCTGAGAGAGGTACTCTGGGGCCCTTTTGGGTCTAATTTCTGGAATTTGGTTTTGAAATTTTGACTTGTGAGGTCTTGAGTTTGTCTTTCTTTTGTCTCATTTGTGTGAAAACTCCAGAGAAGTCACTAGCAGAAGCTCAGTGGCCAGACTCAGGGAACTCATTGTATTTGGTCAATCCCACTCAGTGAGCCTTGAAAGATAGTAGTAGTGGTAGTGGTAGCTTAGCAGCCCACCATCCATTCTCTTTCCATCACATTGAATGACCATTCATTAGTTTACCAGCCAGAGGTTATTCCTCCCTGCACCTTGAATGGATCAAATGCACCTGATGCTAATGGAGGCAAGTTTGAACTGTGTGGGGTTGAACTCTGGACTCAGTGGAATAACTAGGTTTTGCATTTTTATAATATGTATAGTGTAATTTCCTCTTGACCAGTATGGCTAATATTAATTTTATTCCCCCAGTAATTTGTCATGTCTTACCTAAATTGTCATTGTCTTACAATATTTTCTTTTGTAAAGATAGCCTGTCCCTAAAACATATTAAAATATGGAGAAAAATAGCCAGAAAAAGGTTCTGGACCTTGTTGGGTAGAAGAAAATCACTCTGTGATTGTCCCTATGTATATATATTACATTAATTAATGTACTTTGTCTCCAACTAATCTATCTTTTGTGAGTTGATTTTTCAGTGAAACTTCAGGGAGCCATGGGCCTGGACCCCTTTCGTCTGGTGCAGAGAACAGGGTGAGCAAAGCTCTGATCTTCTGGAAGCTGCAATTGAAGGAATCTAGGAACCTGGCGAGCCTGTAAAGGGAGAAAAATTACTTACCATTCAAGCTCATGGCCTGTCTCTCCTCTGTCTCTATTAGAATCTAATTAAGCAGACAGTAAAAAAAAAAAAAAGAAAGAAAGAAAGAAGGAAGAGAGAGAGAGAGAAAGAGAGAAAGAAGGAAGGAAGGAGAGAGAGAGAGAGAGAAGGAAGGAAGGAAGGAAAGAAGGAAGGCCAAAAGGCAGCCAGGTGTGGTGGCTCACACCTGTAATCTCAGCACTCTGGGAGGCCAAGACTGGTGGATTGCTTGAGCTCAGGAGTTTGACACCAGCCTGAGTAAGAGTGAGACCCCATATCTACCAAAACTAGAAAAAACAGCTGGGCATTGTGGCAGGCATGGGTAGTCCCAACTACTCAGGAGGCTGAGGTTAGAGGATCACTTGAGCCCAAGAATTTGAGGTTGTTGTGAGTTATGAGCACTCTACCTAGGAGTGAGACTATATCTCCAAAAATAGATAAATAATTAATTAATTAATAAAAATCTCTCTTTTTCTCATCTGCGAAGTTTTGATTAATGGGAGAAAAGAATTTGTCTGACTAGTCTTGGGGTGTAGTTGATGCTACTTTTTTGATGCTTTGTTATGGAAATATTCATCTTGTTTGATTCCTTTCTTTCCAAAGACAGTATTTTCCTTTGTCTTTGTCTTTCTGTATTCTAACAAGAGGGATATCAGTTGAAATTCTCTCTCATCTTGTTTTACGTCCTTGAGAATGTGACTTGTTACCAAGTAGAATCACTCTCTCTTGTTTTCTGCCCTGCAGGGTAGCATGATTTTTGGGTCACGTCAAGTGATTAGTTTGAAAATGGCTGAGACTTTTTTGTTCCAAATGTGTCAAGCTCTCAGGAGAGAATGTCTATTTTAGGCTATTCCTGGGAGTGTGTGGGAGGGATCTTTGAGATTGATTCTTTTCTGAAGATGCTACTGGACTGACTCACTATTAGAGTAAGTACACCTTGATAAATTCAAAATTGTCAATGACCAGAATATAAATCATTTAAGAATAGTTTTTCTCTCTCCAGTGTCCCATTTCTACCAAGAATAAATCACAGTAGGACCAATTTATCTTCCAAGTAAGTTTTTGTCTCATTATACTTGGCCTGATACATTTTCATAAAGTGCAGCAAGAGTAATTATTTGCCATTTGGGCTATTTTTAAATTGACTTTGCTGGAACTTTTTTTGTAGACTTTCAAAAGCCTCTAGAGGTTAGTCAGCCAAGAATATGCCAGACTGTCTGTAATACCTGTACAAATCAGAAGAATTTCTTTCTTCTTGAGGCCCCAAGATAACTTGAGGTTCTTGGGCCTATCAGATAGTGACAGTTTTCACTTACTGCAAGTGAGGAACCTTGTAAGTTACAAGGTACCAGATCAGTCTTTCCAAGGGGCTGCTAATCAGCTCCATAAAGTCAACCTCAATTCCTTGAAGCAGTTTGGTTGTCTCCAAAAATATGCCATTCCAGCTCGGCACCTGTGGCTCAAGCGGCTAAGGCGCCAGCCATGTACACCTGAGCTGGCGGGTTCGAATCCAGCCTGGGCCCGCCAAACAACAATGATGGCTACAACCAAAAAAAAAAAAAATATATGCCATTCCGCCATTCCACTCAAAGGTTTGGTAAAATAACCAATGTCTCTAATTTTTTCCTGTTACAAAAGAAAACATATTGTTACTAAAATTTATCTACTCACAAATAGTTCCTAAATTCTGGAATAAACAGAAAGAAAGATAAATGCTTCAAATTTCTATTTCTGTTCACAAAATATACTTTATCAAATTTGTTGTAAGCAAAAGAAAAAGAAAGTTTTCTTGACTCTGGAAAACAAAACTTAAAAAAGAAGCAGTATATATGGTATTTCAAACTTTTTAAAAAGTCATAAGAAATTATTATAGTACTCTAGTTCAGTACCATGTAATTAATTCCTATTCTGTTTCACATTGGGTTAGAAATCCTCATGGGTGCATCAACTTTTTAATTAGAGTTCTAGGAAGTTTTTCCAAAGTCCAAAGGCATATGAGCTCCAAAGTTATCATAAACTTATATTTAAGAGTATTGCCAACTTTTTTCATAAGTCTCCTCAAAGAAAAAAATTTATTATGCCAATAAATTGATTATACTATGACTTATTTTTGGTAGAAATGGGAGACTGGAGAGAGAAAAATTATTTTTCAGTTATAATAATACAACTATTGCTGTAAATTTTAAAAGTCTTACTGCAAAACACAAGTAAGTGAGGTGAGGCTATGTTAATTGGTTTGATTTAAGCATTCCACATTGTATATCAAATCATCACATTGCATCCCATAAAAGTATACAGTTATGATTTTAATTAAAAATTAAGAAAAGTACCAGAAAAACCCCAAATATTATTAGATTCCATCATTGGAATCTTTTTTTTTTTTCTCAAAAACAATGCTTATTTTAACACACAAAATGTGCCATCTAGCATCAATGTCCGTAAATATCAGAATTCCACCTGGTTACTTACTTCCTTTTGGAACTGTTATGATTTAAGTCTGGGCACATTAGTCTATGTGAATAATTACCATGATGACATAAAATAAAGACGACCCAGAATAAACATTCATTTGATAAATGTATACAGAACTACATTTGTTGCTATTTAAAAAACCTTTTACTGTTTCTTGTGAACAAGTTCATACACTGTGGTTTTAAGCAAGATTTTCCTAGAAGATATACACAAAAGAAAGGGCATGAGGCACAGAAACGCCTAAAACTGAAATTGGGCTTTCTATTCTCATTCTCAGATGAAAAATTTTGTAAAGATACTTTTTGTTTCTCCAGTCTCCTAATTTATCTTCTTAGCAATTCACTACAGTGTAACAGTGATTTACTATTTAAATCACTTAGCTACTTATGATGGAGGAAAACAACTTTGGCCAATAAGACTACTTCCAGCTTTTCTTTTAAAGTAAAAGAACATTTAAGGATTAAAGACAGTTTTTAAAAAATGAAGTAGAAGACTCATGATAAACATTGTTGCACAATTATGTGCAGAATGAAAACCTTTCAGATTTATTGATAAAGACAAACTGCAATTTACTGATTTGAACCGAAAACATTATTATACAATAAAGAATATCCCTCTCCAGAAATTTAACTCTATAGTTTCCTGAAACTATGTCAAGTCAACCATTCTGCTTTGCTGTTTAATTTTGGCAGAGTTTAGCTGAACCTCAACACAAGTTTTTGTTAAGCAATTGATTCTCAATATTTCTTTTAAGCAGAACAGGATGCTGAGCTAAGTAACCTAAGCTGATTTCAGGCCCATTGCAGACAAGCAGGCAGGCATTTTTTTGTGTTGCAGGCAGCCCATGGTAGTTGTCATCTATATATCGACTCTCTAAGGACATGCTGAGAAAATCTGTGAACACAACCTTCCCATGCTGTACTCACATGCTCCATTCACATCTTTAGTTTACCCAGGTTGTTAGAGGCTTGGGCAAGATGATTAAAGGTTTCACAAAGGAAATTTCAATTTTTTCTTTCTGATGTATATAATATGAATATCTTCACTTCAATACTCTTCATCATGTTTTTCCAAAGGAATTTTTTCAAAGTCAAAGTCTAGTTGAAGAAGCTCAAAATATTTTTTCTCAATTTCTGGATTTTTTCCCATTGTTCGTTGTTCATAACAACATATAATACAAGTCTCAGATCCACTAAGATCTTTTAAGGTTTTCAGCAACAGCTGCAAAGACTCCTCATAGTATATGCAATCGGCCATCAGTATGTAGTCTGGTAGAGAAGGAAAATCTTCTATTTCTTCCCCCCTTGGCTTCAACGGAACCGGCGACAAGATGCTTGTTCATATTAATATTCGTCTTCAGCAAGTCTTGCAATTCCTCAAGATTGGTGACTACAACATCTGCCCTAACTGGAGACAGAAGCGCACAGTAGTTACTGGCCTTAAACCAGGCCACCCTTAAGACCCCATCTAAGGTCTCACTCTGGAGGAATTGCCCAGAAGCTCTCAGTTTCCCATCTCCCATCATTGGAATCCTGTCCATCATTTTAAAGTTTTCATTCTTTGCCTATAATGTGACAGGACCCTTTCTTGGCTACATCTCTCCACATTAATGTCTTTTAATTCCTTATTACATTGAGTGTTTTAAGAATTTTCACCATTGTCCTCTTTTTAACCACAAAGAGCATTCCAGCTCAACAGAGTTCTTTTACTCTCTGGCACAGGTAGTTTTGGATAATCAAATTCCATTAGATTCTCTCCTGTCAAAACAAGGGGGTGTCTGTCTGTGGAATAGCTAATATCACTTGTACTCAATACTTAAGGAAAAGTAGCAACTTAAATAGAAAAGATTTCCAAATGAGTTAAATAGTTATAAGAGGTGTGTGCCACCCACTCCCTTAATAATCTCTTTAGCTGGCTTCCTACAGAAATGGGAAACTGATTTTTGTCTGCCTTATAAACTTTTATTATTATTATTATTGTCATCTTCCTCTTCTTTATATTCATTAAAATCTTCTATAAGTCCAGGGCGGCACATGTGGCTCAAAGGAGTAGGGCGCCGGCCCCACATGCTGGAGGTGGCGGGTTCAAACCCAGCCCTGGCCAAAAACTGCAAAAAAAAAAAAAAATCTTCTGTAAGTCCACAATCAAAAATTTCAACCAAAATCATGGTGTCCCATCAGACATCAGGAGTTAATGCAACGGTAAAAAAAGCAGCTAACATTTTTGTCACGCAGAGTCAGAACCTTAGCCCTGGTACTTGAGAATGTTCATAGGCTACTGAAAAGCAGCTTCATTCCTTAAATCCTGATCATGGTCCCCTCTCCCCACCCCATGTCCCTTCCAGCAGGAAGCAGCCAAAGTTGTTATCACCCATTTTCTTCCTTATTTATCACACTTCAGGATTGAAGGATGAAAAAGACAAGAGGGAACTAAAATTGTCCTTATAGAGTTAAAAAAAAAATAACATTCCATCTTCTGGACAGAAAATACAGCAGAACCTCCATAGCTGACCACCTACACTGACTGCCTCCTTAAGTTGACCTAATTTTCAGAGACCAGACATGCATATGTGTACATATCAGTATAGGAGGCCGAGAGCCTTACATTGACCACTTCTGTATGTTGACCATTTTGTTACAGTCCCTCGGGTGACCAGCTCACAATGATTCAACTATAGTTATATTTAGGTGTTAATCGGACTGCACCTCAATCCTCTTCCTTGTGAACAAAAGTCACATGACACTAGATACTGACCATCTGTATTCCTAGTGCTCCTGTATATAGGATCTCTGATGTTAGAATCAGAAGGCTTTTGTTTAAGAATTATTTAAGAAGTTTTTCAGATCCTGAATTCTGGTGGAATGGCTAATGCCAACCAATTTGAAGACCCCTACAAAGGAGCCCAAATCAGGAAGAGAAGGTAGTTTCTTTTTTTTTTTTTGAGACAGAGCCTCAAGCTCTCACCCTGGATAGAGTGCCGTGGCATCACAGCTCACAGCAACCTCCAATTCCTGGGCTCAAGCAAGTCTCCTGCCCCTGCCTCCCAAGTAGCTGGGACTATAGGTGCCCACCACAAGGCCCGGCCGTTTTGTTTTCTTTCTTTTTTTTTTTTTTGGTTGCAGCCGTCATTGTTGTTTGACGGGCCAAGGCTGGATTCGAACCCACCAGCTTGGGTGTACGTGGCTGGTGCCTTAGCCCGTTGAGCCACAGGCGCAGAGCCAGAGAAGGTAGTTTCTTCATCTCCCTGTCCCATGACTTCAGTCTGCACTGCTTGAGCAGACAACACTTTCCACACTTTCGCTCACTATTTGTCCAAGTCCTTTGTGATCCCTATCTTCACATCCCCAGGGAGGTGGATTTGAGGTTTCCTCCCATCTCTGTTTGGTTGCCTTACAATTAAACCTCTTTCTCTCCTATAATCCAGTGTCTCAGTGTATTGACTTGCTGTGCATTGGGCAACAAAACTGGTATGTTTACAAAGTAATGCATATGTTAAATAAAATATATACTTATAGAGGATTAAAAATACTTCAGATAACACGAAAATTCAGAAAGCCTACTTAAAGTTTTCTTTACACAATAATATGAAAATCATTATTTAGCTGCATAGTTTCATTTCAGCTCAGTTTTTAATCCTCTTCTTTACAGATTTTTCAAAAAGTAAGAAAATTCCCAATGAAGTCAATTATTGATCAGAACATTGATAGGCTCTTTTCTTTTTCCTGTGGTCTAATAAAACAGTGAACAGAATATCAAGATAAGTACTTTGAGTTTTAAGTCTGAGTTTATAAAATGTTTTTGCATTTTTTCTTTCTTCTAACTACTTCTTATGTTTCAGTCAAAAAAATAGACTTTTGTGATACCTTCGCTATCCTTAAGAATCTATAAATTAAAATGTGCCTAAGAAAACTCCAGGTAACCCCTTATAATGGAAGAGGGAGGCACTAGCCATTGGGTCAGAGGTCAAATTCCAAAATTTCTTTACCTATTCCCCATGCAAGCAGACAACAATGCTTGCTAAGGCCACAATTGGAAATCCTAATATAAAAGACAAAATAGAACTTCAAAATGTTTTCTACATTTCTTGATCTCCTCCCTCCACAATTTCTGAGAATTTAATTTTGACCAGGAACTACAACAGAAAAAAAATGACTATGGTTGAACACATCCAACAAATATCTTTTGCAGAATGTAATCTTCTCAGAGACTACACTGTTCAATTATTTTTAGACAAACATCTTATTTATTATATAAATTTTCTGAATTGGCATAGTAATTTGCCTTATTTTAACTAAAACTGTTTTAAAATTCTTACATTTAAAAGACTCATATTAGCATTTATGTTCAAAATACGATATAGTCTTGGGATTTGTTGCAGGAAAAAACTGGTAAAAGCTAGACAGACAGTAATAAATAAAAAGTACTAGCACAGAATGAAAACTCAAATCCAGAGAAAATCTGTTATGGTTTAAAAGCATATTATTTAATCTCTCTACATTTTTGAAAAAATTCTTGTTATTTGCAGTTAGTAAGTCCTTAAGGGGTTCAGAAATTAAGAAAGGAAATTGGTGATTAAGGTTATATAAAGGTGGGAGGCGCCTGTGGCTCAGTGAGTAGGGCGCCAGCCCCATATACCAAGGGTGGCAGGTTCAAGCCCGTCCTTGGCCAAACTGCAACAAAAAAATAGCCAGCATTGTGGTGGGCGCCTGTGGTCCCAGCTACTCAGGAGGCTGAGGCAAGAGAATCACCAAAGCCCAGGAGTTGGAGGTTGCTGTGAGCTGTGTGACGTCACAGCACTCTACCAAGGGCAATAAAGTGAGACTCTGTCTCTGCAAAAAAAACCAAAAGGTTATATAAAGAGGTCCTTCTAGAAGATATGGTTAAAATTTGGGGGAGAAAACACACACTCAAATTCAAGGAAGATGCCCTAGTCTCTTTGGATTATTATAAAATCATTCAGGAGGATTGTTAGAGACTTATACATAGAACACCTCTCCAGAAACTATGTTGTAAGAAACTATACTCTCTGGCACATTCAAGGACAAGATGCTCTGTGAATCTGTCCTTTAACTCCTCTAACGTCATGATATGCAGCCATATAAAACCCTTATATAAATTTCTGGGCATTGCAGGGTATTCTACAGGAAGGAAGAGAGAGAGGAGCTCTGTTGATCTTCACGAGAAACCCTTCATGTCTGCACATATTTCAACACCAAAGCAATTTCTAGCTTTATGCCAAAATGGATTAGGTTTTAGTCTCCTTTATAAATTCTCAGAAGAGGCTGGGGATTACAGTGGCTTAGCTTCCCTTACAATTACTGAGAGCAGAAACAGACCGGGAAAAAATGCTTAAGGCCTTAGAAAAAGGGACCTTGGTCATCATGGTCCCCTGAGGTTCTGACTCAGTCACTCTGGTCAGGCAGCTGATGAAACTGGCCATGGTGGGTTGGCTGCAAGTTAATTCTACATTATTTCATACACAAGTCTTGGTTTTCTGTGCATTTGTTTTGCATCTATGTGAGAAAGACACTGTTTGTGAAAACCTCTGTTTCAGATGCATCATTGTTTACAGCAAATCAATAGTAATCCAAATAGATTTTTAAATTGCATAAATAAGAGTAACCAGATTCACCCTAATGATCCAGCCCATGTGGGGAGCTCTCTAAGACCACAAAGTCCTTATCCTTTTCAGGACTGGACTCCAACTTATTCTCTCTTTGTAAATCCTCCTGCAGTAAACCATCCAGAAATGAGTTTTGCGTCTGAAAGCTCAGTGCTTAGGTTTTCTGCTTTTAAGGTCATCAGGGTATTGGTAAACTCTTTAACTGTCTGGGTTTTTAACATCTGAAAATCAGTTTTGAATCACCCAATACCACTGATCATGAAATACGTAGGGTGGGAGTGGAGCCTGGTCTGCATTCAGGGCAGCCTGGGTCAGGCCAGGTCAATGGCCTGTGGACTCTAATTCCAGAGGGTCATATCTTTCCAGCCTATTCTACGGAGATTATTCTGACAGATCTTGAGTTCTCATATCTCTGTTTTTTTAAAAGACTTTTAGAATTTAAAGGGAAAGGTTAAATTCTTAAGTTGTATTGGGATAACTTGGAATAATACCAGTGGAGACAGCTAAATAGATAATGATTTTGAACTAAGGCATTTTTCCAAGTACTGAATTTTAAAACAATGACATATATGTCCTGAACTTGTTCCATGGCTCTAGAGTAAAGATGAATTAATGTATTTCAATGGAGTTGTGAACCCTCTGAAATTATACTCAGAATTTTGTCTATAGTGACTGTGTAATTTTTATCAGAGTCTCAAAGAGATCTCTGGCCACCAAAAGGTTTCAGAACCACTGCTCCAAGGGAACATTTGCTTCCCAAGTAAATAATAGTATCATTTAATTCAATTCTGCAAACAATAATGGAGAGTCAGCTCTTTGCCAGATTCTCTGCTACCTCTATGGGATATACAAGCACAAATATGGAAAAAGTAGTGTCATTTATTAAACTCCTACTGTGTGCCTAAGGACTTTCTTTAATGTTCACATAAATGTTAGGGATTAAATATAACTACATTTTAACAGTGTTTATAGCCACTTTCCCAAAGCCACAAACTATTAAGAGGTGTAGAGAGTATTCAAAACTAAAGTTATTGTGAATGGGCCGTATTATCTCTGATGATATAATATAAGGCAGAATGGATGACCTAAGTACTAAATAAATACAAGCAAGTAAATTGGTATCTCCCAAAAACTCTGTTTTGTCCATTTCTTTTCATCCCTGCCTTCACCACTCTAAGCACAGACTTTCTATCTTTCCCCTGGATGAAAGCAACAGTGCTTTTATGCAATATTATAGCAGCTGCCCTCGGTGGGTCTAGGGTAATTCTCCAAACAGCCGCCAGGGTGAACTTTTTAACAGGTCACGGCTTAAAATTTGCAGTATATTTCTGCAGAGATTAGCAGCAATCTTTTACTGTATGCAGTACTGCACTTAAGCCGAGCAAGCTGGGTTCTTGGGGGCCCCTATACTTTGGGCTACCCTCCTTGAAATTTTCTAAGATCCTCTCTGCCTCTCCCCACAGACGCACAGTGCTGAGACCACCCAGGGCCAACAGAGTTATCTGTGTGGGGCACCCCTAGGTCAGAGGCCTGTGTGGGCACTAGTCTCCGTTTTCCCCCTTGGTGGGGCTCTCCAACATGCCTGTAGGGTTGCCCTGAACCTGCACTGGCTGTATTCCAGAAGCAAGACACCCCCTCCCCATGAGGATCACCCCATTTGCCAGAGCAGAGTTTCTTTTGAAAACTCTTGTAAAATTGGGCCACCAGAATGGCGCTGACACACCCATTTCAGGTGGCACTTATGTGGACATAAGATAATTTTAGGCCTGTTATATTAGTTTTCTATTACTGTTGTAACAAATTATCTCAAACTTAATGGTTTAAAATGACTGAAATGTATTTGTTTGTTGTTTAAAGACAGATCAAAGTTCACTGGAGACTCAAATTCCTGGGCTCAAGCAATTCTCCCCCCTCAGCCTCCTGAGTAGCTATGACTACAAGTGCATGCTACCAAGCCTGGTTAAGTTTTAAATGTTGCCTAGGCTGGTCTCCAACTCTAGCCTTGAGTGATCTTCCCACTTTGGCCTCCCAAAGTGCTGAAAATGAGTCTCCACACCCAGTCACAAATTTATTATTTTACAGTTCTGGAGATCAGAAATCTAAAATCAGCTTTTCTAGAGTGCTGCATTCCTTCTGAAAGCTCCAGAGGAGAATCTATTGTCTTGCCTTTTCCAACTTCTAGGGTCTGCCTAAATTCTTTGACTTACAGGCTTTGCCTGTACCTTCAAAGCCAACAGTGTGGCATCTTTTGCCTTCTCTGATCTTTCCCCTCCTCTTAAAAGGATCCTTCAGCCCGCCCAGATATTGCAGGGTAATCTTCCAATCTGAAGGTCTTTAATTTAATCACATTACTAATATCTCTTTTGCTATATAAAATGACAGGGTCACAAGTTCTGGGGATCAGGAGGTAGACATCTTTGGGGGACCACTTTTCAGCTTCACGGCTCTGGATTATCTGTGCTCCACTGCCCACCCTTGGGCTTTGGCTGGGAGTGGAGCAGGGTGCTATCTCTGGTTTTCCTGTGTTCTGCCTCTGGCCCACAGTGCTATAGGGAGTCGGGGGGATGATGACAGGAGTCCTTTGTCCAGTCAGTCGCTCTAAAGGTAGTGGGTCAGTCATCAGCATCCACCCTCACTACTGCCATGACTTATGCCTGTAGCTCTGATGCAGCTATTTTCTTATGGCAACCTCTTAGGCTTCACTCAAGTGGGTCATTTTGAAATTTACCAGACACCCCTTTCAAAATACTAATTATGATAATTCTATTGGATTAAAGATTTAAATTTGAAATGCAAAATGAGAAAGCTTTTTAGAAGAGACTATAAGAAATACTTTAATGACTTGAGATAGAGAGGAATTTCCAATGTAAGGTACAAAAATCACTCATCATAACGGAAAGGAGTGCTAAATTTGATAGTAGAACATTTCTTCATGGAGATACTATAAAAAGATTGAAAAAACAAACCACAGATACACGATATTTACAGCACACAAAACAGACAAAGGATTAGCATCTAGAATATAAAAAGAACTCCTATAATTGGAAAAAGAACCCAACACAATTTTTAGATATGCAAAATTCTTGAACTCTTCACATGGAAAGAAACCCAATAGCCATTATGAACATGAAAACGTACTCAACCTCTTTAGCAATCTGGCAAATACAAATTATAACTGTAAGGAGATATAATATGCTCATTAAAATTGGCATGTATCAAAAATTTGAAAATACTTGATGTTTGTGTGAATGTGGAATGTAAGAGACCCTTTTGCACTACTGGTAGGAAGAAAAATGGGAACTACCACTTTGGCAAACAGAGTGGTATTAATTATCTAGTCAATAAAATGGGAAGCTATAGATAAAATATCACCCAGTTATTGCACATTAGGTTTGTTCCTTAGGGACATGTGTATATGTGAAAGAAAATATATAAGTATGTTCACAGTAGAATAGCCTGTAATTTTCCCAAAGTGAAAACAATGCAAATATCCATTAATAGTAGAATGGACACACAATGGTATACACTGTGGAATACAATACAACAAAGCAAATTAATTAATACAGTGCTCAGTCACTTGTTCTATTCAACATTTATTGAATTTTTTTAATTCTAGACAATGAGCTAGAGGTACAAATAAATGAAGGCTTACCCTCTCCTAGAATAAATCTCAGGGAAGAAAGCCAGATGAGCAAATACTTAAATTCAGTGTAGTGTGTTAGTGAAGGACTGTATAGACAGAGGGCTTTGTACATTTAACATACTGCTGCTTCTCCCTCTTCTAGCTTAATAAAGTCCTTTTTTCCTCCCTTTTCTCTTTGAAATTAAAACAGATTCAATCTGAGCCTCTGTGTGTGTGTGTGTTTGTGTGTGTGTATGCAGTATTTTGGAAAAGAAAATGTTAAATTACAACACCAAGAGCAAATTTTAATGGTTTAAATCTTGTAGACTGGTGGAGTAATTTCTACGTTGTCTTACGATCAGGCATGCCTTTCTGGAGCAATTGCTTTGCTTTTAATCTTATGGGCACTGTGAACTGTGAAACTAATCAGGTCTCTTTTGTAAACTGCCTTCTAGATGATTAGAATCAAATGTGAGTCCACCCACAAGCATAGACTATACATCTTCCGAAAGTCTTATTTCTTGACCTCTATTTTTTCCCCTTTTCCTTCTCTTCTTCTTCTAATTTACCTTATTGCATTTTATTTCTTACATTCTATATATAAAAGTCAGAATAAGTCCTTTCTGGGACAGTCTAGGAGGTGGATGAATAGAAAAGAAGTTAGAATAGAATAATGAGTGTTCTAAGGAAGGAGGCAGTGTTACCATCTATGTCCCCCCAGCATAATGCCAGCTTTAAAAGGGTTACCTTTTCCTAGTGTGTACTGCAAGATAAACAAGCTCAAAATCTCATTGGCTTCCCACAACAACTATTTATTTTGTGACCACATTATGTGAGGTCTGCAGGTCAGCTGGGCTCTGTCAAGCTTGGCCCCATTTGTCTTCTCATTCTGAAATCTACGCTGATGGAAGAAGCCATTAATAAGACATGGTGCTAGGGAATAAGCACCAGCCGTACCAAGCAAAGGCATTTAATGCTCTGTTCAATCACAGCAAAGGTCATGCCTGGTTGCTCCCATTGGCCACAGCATGCCAATGCAGGGAACTATGAACTTCTGGTATTCAATAAATGTTTACTAAGTGAGTGTCAGTTTAGCTACAATATGTGGGAGGTTCCTATGCCATGACCACTTACTCTCCAGTAAACAACCCACAGAGATGTGCCTCATAGAAGAATGACCTGGACAATTGGAGCAAAGTATTTCCTCTATTCCCTCAATGAGCAGAAGTTCAATGAGCAGAAGACAGAAGAGTTCATAGGCTGATTAATTCTTCATATCTTAGAAAAAACGTTAGTGTACATAATTAATTACTTGAGGAAGTTGTTAAAATATATATGTGTGTGTGTATATATGTATTATTCTTATATATTTGTGTGTGTGTATATATATATTTATGTATGTATATTCTAATAAAACAGAGTCTCCAGAGCCAGTGACTCATGTTTATAAGCTCTCCCTGTGGTTCTGAAGACATACTAGTTCGGGAACCTAGCCCTGCAACTATGAGCAACTCTGACCTTGGGTGGTGGAAGCTTCTTCTCAGGTCCCTGCTACCCTGGAGTCCCGAGAAGATCAGCCTTATCTTTTCCAGCCCTCACTGCTGTCCACTGCATGGAGGTACGTGGAGAAGAGCTGGCTCCTCTGGGACCTATGGCATGGTGACTTCTGTCACCATGACACATATGATGTTACCATTACCCATGCTCTGGTCTGTGAGCAACCCCATGAATGTTGGAAACTTATCTTTTTGTCTTTATATCCCCAGGGCCAACCTGGAACCTAGGTAGAATAGATGCTTATGGGATAAATTAATCAATATCATTAGCAATCCCTGCCTATCACAGAAGCAGTTCTCAAACATCCGCAGCTATGGAGTTACCTGAAAGACTTATTAATAGATCGCTGGGTTTTACTCCTGGAATTTCCGATTCACTCCATCTGGGTGGGGCCAAGCAGGCACAGGCTTTGCTAACAAGCTCCCAGGTGATGGTTCTGCTGCAGCTGCTGCTGGCTCATGCTTGGAGAACCACTGCATTTGAGTTCTTTACCTTCAGCTTTTGTGTCTATAAAATTATAAAAACAGGACCTGCCCAGAAAAGCTTAACAATGGCTGTCAAAATCATAAACCACTTGGCCATGGCTTTAAATGTTCACTCATATCAGTCCACGAACTTAGATGTGACAAAATTTATCTTTAACATACTATTACTGGATTCATTTTAGCTCAATAGGACCCTTGAAGGCAGGAATCCTTGCAGTATCCCAGGAACAGTCTTGACACATAGTTAATTTCCATATAAATGTTTGTAGAGTGAATAAACGAGTGACCCCAGCACCATCCTCTGGTCTTCACGCCTCCCCTGGTCCCTGGGTCCTCTTGTGCCCTGCTCCTCACTGCCAATGACTCTGGAAGGTGTGATTTATGGTATATCCTGCTGAGGAGCGAGGGCAGGTTCTTCCTCTCCTGAGCCTACGTGTGACATTCGGGATAAGCATGCCAGCTCTCTTCTGCAAGGGTTGTGGTAGAAAGTCTCTAATTCCCCAGCTTTTTCTCTTTGAAAAAATAATAAAGTACAACTCTTACAAATCAAAAGATGTTGGCTTTTAAATGTATTGTTTTGGCCTTTAATTTCATGCACCTAATTTGGAGCCTAAAGCAAAAACTGTAACCTTTCGGTCATAGCAAATATTTTTCTATTCTTGTTGAACAAAGAATCTCAGCCTCACTGTCTACTTTTAAGTTTTAAAGGCCATAAAGTAAAAGGAATAAAAGGAGCATACATTAATAGTATTTCAAAATAGCATCCAGCTGTACATTGTTTTGCTTACATCATATTACATCATCCTCATCATTATCCTAACAAAAAAAAATCCCATTAAAACGTCTGGATACAGAATGTAAATGCTTTTTCAAATGTGGTAGCAGCATCATCTAGTCCCATGATGTGACCATCTTGGGTGGTGGAGCCCGCGGCATGGAAGGAATTCTTACAAACTCATTCAGGGGACAAACATTTCATTTCTACTTAAGGAATTTCTCAAGGGGCTTCTGTCAGGAAGTTCCCAAATCAGAGCCTACTCTGCGGCAGCCCATCAGGGGGTAACACTGTCAGGCACCTGGGTTGCTGTGATGTCAGGAAGAATGAAAGTAGGCGGCCACCGTGCTTACAAAGGAATATGCCATCTCTGATAATTCCCCCAAGAGGAATTCAGGACACAGACCAGGAGAGTGTGAAGGAAACAGAAACTGGCCCAGTGAATACACACGTGCTGGAATCTGGGCACACTGGGGTGACTGGCTCATGCCACTCCCAGGGGCCTCTGCAGGTCTGGGGAGTAGTGGGCAGTTCTGCAAATGCTGAGAAGATACTGGAGAGAGGAAGGGACTATTTGTTCTGTAATCACATTCCGGATGCTTAGTGAGGGCTCCGTAGATATTATCTTATTTAATTATTAAAACAGCTCAAAGGCCAAACTAATGATGCGAGGATTCTGCAGATGATAAAACTCAGGTTTATAGAGATTCTGTAACTTACCAAAGATTACACAAAGCCAAATTTGAACCCTGCTTTATAACTTCAAGCCTGTGACCTTTCCATAACAACGCATGGTCTATGCCTTCAGTGGTCATGGTTTGGTTCAGAACAACAAGAGAAAAACATCCCAAGCAGTGGCCGCCTGTGGCTCAAAGGAATAAGGAAGGAATAAGGCACCAGCTCCATATGCAGGAGGTCGCGGGTTCAAACCCAGCCCCGGCCAAAAACTGCAAAAAAAAAAAACATCCCAAGCTGATACGTGGCCACAAGGAGGCCCACCCTTGCCAGAGGCCACACTCTGCTGGGATTCTTATATGATAAGCATCTGGTTTTCCCCTTCCCTGACAAAACTCAACGTAGGATGGGGAAAGAACCAGGGTTGTGTTTTGTGTGAGCTTCCCGGGGTCAGAGGTGTCTGGAAAAGGCAGATTGTTAAAGCAAGTGGCCACAGGAAAGCAGACCTCCCAGTGGAGAGGCCTGTCAGAGAGTTTCTGAGATTGAGTTCCACTTCCCCACCTAAATCTGTCCCGAGGTACAGGGATCTTTAAATGGAGCTCAACGTTTTTTGATTCTTCAAGAATAGGGATGAGAGGAGGGTAGGATAGCTTGTTTACCCCCAGTTGTGCAGGGAAGTTTCCTTTGACACTAAACAAAGCAAACCCAAACCAAACCCATTGATTTATTTGGAGATGCTTGTCCACGTGAACAGGGACAGTTTAAAAATATACACTCTGTACATTTTATTGGGAAAAAATATATATACACATACATTAGACCAGGGTGCCAAAAAACATATACACGTTTTAAGTGACTTTATCTATGTCTTACTTTTTGAAGTTGAATCGAATTACGGTAGCAACGTGTAGAATGATGTTCACTCAAAAGATGGCATCAATCAAACGAATGCTAGTGTCACCCTGCAACCAGGGGACAAAGAAACTGGCTGAGGTATGGTTGTGGTTGGAGGAGCTCACGGCCATTCTGAAGTGGTATGTGAAATTCGAGAACGTCGCAGAAACATGACAACAGAAATGTGAATAGGCAACAGAACCTCCAACACACCTAACAAGTGGCGGCTTTAGTGAAGAGTGTGACTCGCACGGGGAGGACCCGGGAGGGGTCCAGCAACGTGTCCCACTTCTCCTGCTGTGGAGCTGGACAGTTCACACGCTCGCTCGCCGCAGAAGTCTGCGCCCCAGGGTGCCCGTGGGACAGGAGTCAGCAGGACACGGGTACAACACGTCCTTGGAACAGCAGAAGGGAAAGTTTGCCTCTCAAGAATGGTACTGACACGGGGATGTGAGGG
>CAUYRH010162075.1:0-37336 GCA_963574655.1 Perodicticus potto
GGTTCTTTCTAATATAAATATTTAGGAGCCACTTATTGTCCTTTATTAGATTTTGTAAAAATTCCAGGTGTCCAGCCTTGTCCAGAAGGCTGACCTTCTAAGTAGATTTTTATCTGATCATCTGTAACTTACAAACTTTAAGGAGGCCAGCTGTCCGGGCCACTGCGGGACATTCGGCAGCATCCTGGCCTCAACCCACCGGATGCCAGAAACACACGCTGTCCCACAGAGTTGTGACAACCAAAACTATCTCCAGGGAGATAACCAGCAAGCATCCCCCTGGGGTACATTATTAGGGAGACAGGTGCATAGACCCCCCCGGTCCACACACAGATGTGAGCACGCACATGGAGCACGTGTGGGGACAGGTGTGGCCACAGGCAGGCGCACTTGGCAGTTGGGCATCAGGGAATAGACACTCGTCCTCTTTGACCTTCTCCCATCCGCACGTCTGCAATTATCTTTCTGCCACACAAAACTGATTGTCACTGACCTGCTTTCAAACCTTCACTTAGCTCCTTTCCCACCAAATGAAGTACACACACTTTGGGTTAATTCAGTGGCCCTCACGCTGGCCTCCTTCGATCTATTCCTTATTACCTCCATTGGGTTGGTCTTCACCTACCCTCACACACAGTGCAGACACACCACACACACACAGAGACACACACCACACACTGCAGACAGACCCACGACACACACACGCCACGCATACTATCCACAGATACACAATGCACACACACACACACAGAGACACACACCACACACTGCAGACAGACCCACGACACACACACGCCACGCATACTATCCACAGATACACAATGCACACATACCACACAGACACACACAGACACAGACAGACACACACTGCAGACAGACCCACGACACACACACGCCATGCATACTATCCACAGATACACAATGCACACACCACACAGACACACACAGACACACACAGACACACACAGACACACACTGTGCAGACAGACCCATGACATACACGCCACGCATGCTATCCACACATACACAATACACACACCACACAGACACACTGTGCACAGCCCAGTACGCACACGGTGCTCTGGCAGTTTTGCAAACACAGCTGTGCACTTGTCACTTTGGCCCATCTCACCCATCCCCTGCCCCTCCACCTCTCAACCCAGGGAACACCTACCCTGTTTTTAAGACCCCCTCCGGCGCCATCTCTTCTGAGAGGCCTCTCCCCAGGCCATTCTCTGGGGCAGATTGAATTCTTGTCACCTCCCAGTTCGCCGCACCTAGACCCTGACGACACTCTCCACGTAGTTCACCAAGTCTGTACCTGTCACCCCTGCAACTTAAGGCTGTGTTCTTCTCCAGGCTGCAGTAACCCGCAGTGTGCTGAATTGAAGAATCTGGACACTTCTCTAGCTTTAAATGTCAACATGCTTCTGCTTCTTAGCGAGCCCGCAAACACCGACAGCCCCTGCAGTGGGCACAGTGCCCCGCAGGGTGGGACAGGACTGGGAAGCCCACAGAAAGGGAGACAAATGCGGGAGTGGAGAGAGAGGTGACAGGTATAGACGGGGCTCTGAACTTGAGGCAACAGAGAGCACAGCTGCTTGGAAGATCGGGAAAGCATTTGTGGAACACATGGACTAGAAGAGCAGGGGGGTGTAAAGAGCCGGGAATGAGGCTGTTCAGAGCAGCTTCAAGGGATGAAGCTACTGAATGAAACGACCCTTCCTTGGTACACATGAGGGCTGATTTTGCAGCCCTGTTGCACTTACAGGAGCTTTCTCTGCCTAATTCCTACATCTGTCTTGGGAGGTTGTCATCCTAAGGACAGGAACCCCAAGCTATAAAGCCCCCCACCGAAGATGGAAGGTCACATGTTCTGTAAGTCAAGACTTCTGTGCTCAGACCCAGATTCCCGCTTCCTAGATCTGTGAAACTGGGCAGGCCTATTCATTTCTCTCACCCTCCACCTCCCTGTCTGTAAGAGGGGGTCAGGAATCTTTGTCCTGCCTTCCATCACAGCACATAATGTAATAAAAAAGTATGTTTGAAGCTGCAAAAGAATTATAAAAGTGTGAGTTATTATTATAGTGTTTGGCAGATTGTGTGTGGTAAAAAAAATATTCAACTGTAAATATAAAATTACTCAGCACTTCGCTTCTTTGGGGTTTCTTGGAATGTAGATTTTCTCCTGTAAGTAAAGCACGTGTGGGTTTGAGAGAGGGGGAAGACACTGGTGCCTCATTTTAATATCCGACGCCCTATTTATGGTAACAAAGCTTTGCACCTGAGAGTCGGTCAGACCTTCAGGATCAAGTCCTCATTCAAGGTCAGCACACTGTCTCCGTGAGGTTCAGAGAGCACTCCACGCCTGAGGTTTCTGTTTTCTGGTCCGGTGTGACCACAGTGTCATTTTGTAAAATCCCCTACAATACGTAAAAATAACGACGACACACATTTGACATTTGGTCCTTACAGATTCCAAAATGCAGTTATTATTATTATTATCATGAGTTTATTGTTAGCTAACGTAGACTTTGTGTCTCATGTTGCATTACTTCCATGGAATTTTGTTTTAATTTCGAATTAATATGAACGTCCATACAATTGGGTTACATGGTTCCCTTTTGTAAGGTTAAAGTCTGAGTCGTAGTTGCATCTTTCCCTGGGGAAGGGTGCAATGTCATCTTATTTCACCTGGAGGTTTGCTGGGAAGAGCTGGGTCCCAGGCCCAGAAGACGCCCCTGCGCTCCCTGCGCGCCCCTGGCCTCTGCATCCTCTCTGCTGGGCTCACCGGCTCCTTTCCTGGCGCTTGGCCACCGCGCATGTGCAGAGGCTAACAGCCGCCTACAGGTGGCTGCAGCCTTCCGAAGCCCCGGCCGAGGGACTAGGATGCTACCTCGCACACACTTCTCGGGAGCCCTGCTGGGCGGATGTTCACGAGCACTATGCATTTTCCTTTCCAAAGTCCAAAAAGTGGCCCTGTCTTGGCGCATGTTAAAATATTCATTATTCTAAACACAAGAATGCTCAGGGCATCATTCTTCTAAGCCCTAAAACTTCTGGCTCACATCCGTTCATAAAGCAAGCTGCGCCCTTTGTCTGTGATTGCCAATTCTAACGTCAGTCCAGCTCTTAATCATTCTGTGGCAGCTGCAGACACAAGGGCAGTTCGCCAGTGACCATGTGACTAATGATGGGTCTATAATCAGTTAAGTACAGATGTCCAAATAGATGCACCTCCTTCCAAGCCTTAAATAGAGATAATTTATGCAGAGTAAACAGAACAGTGGGCGCACTTGCCCAAATACAGATGGCTTTGCCCGATAGAGGTGTGTTGCGAGGTTATGACACACAAAGGTTCAATATCGTCACATCCAAGTGCGGCCTTTTACAAGAAAAGTAGCTGATACCAGTGCTATTGAGTTTGTCTCTGCACGTTTAACGTGGCTATTTCTGAATAGCTCCGCAGGCTGCGGAGGACTGATGGAAAATCTTGGAAAACTCAGTCTGCTCTGTGGGGAAGCCCAGCAGCTGTGCACGACATTTGTCTAAGCGCAATCAAGCAAGCTTTGCCCAGGAAAAAACTTTGCACAACATCTTGGGCTGGAGATCAGTGGCCTACTAAGTGCCTGTGCCCTGCAGCACTCAGGATCTGGGTCCGGAATCTGAGTTAAGGAATGGTGATTTTGAAAAGGAAGAAAAAGAGGAAGAGGAAGAAGAAAAACTAGCTAAGGCTGCACTCTCTAAAGTCTTTGTGTATTTATTCTAAATATTTCATATTTAATTTTTCAATAGGTAATTCACACCTATGTTTAAAGATTAAAAATGTATTCAAAAGAATACAGTGAAGCGGTTCATTTAGATGCCTGCGACTCAGTTTCCCACTGTCATGAATTTTGGCTGTATCCATCCCGAGTAGGAAAGTGTACAAATACAAGTAAATATATACTCTTATTTTCAACACAAAAAAGGAAGTTCCAGCTAGTCACACTATTCCATCTCTTGCCTTTTCAAATAACACCAGGGCATGGAGATCTTTCACTATCAATGTATAGAAAATTCCCTTACTCTGTTTTACAGCTGCATGATAACCCGTTATTTGAGTAAATCAGATTATATACCATATTTTTATTGAACAGTTCTCCAGTAATAAATATTCAGGTTATTTCCTGTCTGTAATTACAGACTGTGCTATAACTAATGAGTTTGAAATGCATCTTTTCAGGACATCTATGGGACAAACGGCCAGAAATGTAGCTGTTGCGTCTGAGAAGAGAGGCTGGGCCACGCTGTAAACTTCTTCATCTGAGCCTTGCTCGCGCTCTGCTGAGTTGGTTCCTGAAGTGGTTTGTCTCTGAGCTGCTACTGGGAATGGGCTCTTTGCTTCCATTATTATATCTTCCAACTATCTATTAGTATACATGAAAGACTGATTCTATACACTGACTTTGTACCTTATTACTGTAATATACACTCTCACAGTTTTAAAAATGGATTAATGGGTTCAATTTAGTTCCAAGTATCAAGTTTTATTATTGTCCACAAGTAGTGATTGTTTCCATTTTTTGTTCCATTTTCAAATCTGAATTCAAATTTTATATTTAATTCTACAGTGAAATGTTACATAAGTAAGTTGATGGGCACCCCAATAGTTAATGGAAATGTCTCTAGCACTGGCTTTTGAACTGAGATACCTATAATTTTATCATGCTTAAGAAGTGTCAATGTAGGGTGGCGCCTGTGGCTCAGTGGGTAGAATGCCGGCCCCATATACTGAAGGTGGTGGGTTTAAACTTGACTCTAGCCAATCTGCAACAAAAAAATAGCCAAGCATTGTGGTGGGCACCTGTGATCCCAGCTATTCGGGAGGCTGAGGCAAGGGAATCACCAAAGCCCAGGAGTTGGAGGTTGCTGTGAGCTGTGTGACACCATGGCACTCTACCGTGAGTGATAAAGTGAAACTCTGTCTCTACAGAAAAAAAAAAAAAAGTATTCATGTATACTTCTTTACTGAATATTCATTTTACTGAATATTTTCATCAAGAATGGTTATTAAAAAATTTTAAATGCCTTTTAAGAGACTATTTAGATACAGATGTGATTTTTCTATTAATAGGATACATTATATTAACAGATTTTCTCATATTGAGTCATCTTGGGGTTTGTAGCCTTAGCCCACTTGATTGTAGTTATTCTAAGGTGTTGCTGAATTCTATTGGTTAATATTTATTGGGGGTTTTGGAATTACTATTCATAAGTAAGATTTGTTAATATGGTCTTTAATAATTTCATAACAATTTACTATTAATTTTATACTTACTTTAAAAATAATTTGCAGATTTTCATAGAACTCTGCAATCATTTCTATAACAATAAAATTATATGGTTCTTAGTTCTTTAGAATTTCCCATGACACTGGTGAGCTCTCTGTCACCTGTTTTCTCCAATGGGAAGGAGCATTTTAGATTTTGTTCTCTATCTTATCTGGTAAATTGTATTTTCCTGCAAAATTATTCACTTCCTCCAGAGTTTCTAATCATTTCCAGAGAGCTGAGCAAAGGGGTCTCCTTCTCTTAATTTTCTGTTATTTTAGTTGTATTCCCTTTTAATTTATATGATTGTATTTTTATCCTTTGCAAAAAGTAGGTTTTTCAGTTTATATGTTTTTCTCATCAATGGCTTATGGATTTATTCATTAGTGCTACTGGTTTTCTGTTTTCTGACTCATTACACTCTGCTTTTTCTCTGCTGAAGGCTTCCATTGTAGTTCTTTTTCTAACTTTTGGGGGAAGATACAAACTGTGTGTGTTTTCCCTCATTATTGACCTGTGTTTGTAATGTTATGAAGAGGTTACTATGCACTGTGTCCGTGGTACCACGTAGATTCCCAAATGCCATGGTTTTATGAAAGCCAGCTCTAGGGCAGGACTGTGCCACAGAGCTCACTGACCACTATCCTGGAAAGGCTGTGTCTATACTGTCTCCTATGTTGCATCGAGCGCTTAGAATGTGGCACTCCGGGCCCGTGTGAGTGAAGATCTCAGTTGTTAATTTAACTTTATTTAACTTTAAATTTTACTTTAAACTGCCACAGATGGCTCATGGCAGCCACACTGGGCAGTGTATATCTAGACACTTACCAGTTTTCATTTTTATTTCCTCTTTTATCCAAGAAGTACTCAAGAAGTAAGGGTTTTTGTTTTGTTTTGTTTTTTTTTTTTTTGCAGTTTTTCACCGGGGCTGGGTTTGAACCTGCCACCTCTGGCATATGGGGGCTGGTGCCCTACTCCTTTGAGCCACGGGCACTGCCCAGGGTTTTGTTTTTAATTATTTTTTTGGTTTAAAAGACTTTACCTTACCCCATTTTGCTGCACTGCACTCAGAGAAGTTTGCAGGGGTGGGAGGCGAGATTATTCAGTATTGCTTTGTGATCCGATGTACATTTATAACCTATTTTCACGATAGGGTTGGGGTATTTTTCCAAAGCCATATTCTCCATCTTCAAGACAGAATGTTGGATTCAGATCAGTTAACGCAGTGTTATTCTGAACTACTGTATCCGCATAGTTTTGGTGCTTCATCCGTCATGACTGAAGGAGATGAGCTAAGATTCCCGCCAGCAGTTTGTGCTGACTTCCCGTCCCCGTCACTCTCCGCTCCATGAGCATAGCTGCCATTGCAAACCTAATGCGGAGCTGATATGAGTGTCCATTGCCCCTCGCACAGGTTAGCGACCAAGTTCATGATCCTTGCTTGCTTTTCAGTTACAGTTGACTAGTGTATCTCCACCCACAATTCTTTTTTTTCATGATCCTTGCTTGCTTTTCAGTTACAGTTGACTAGTGTATCTCTTCATTCTCAAGCTTTTAGGAATGCCATTTGCATTGAGCATAGAGTTGTATTTGATTTTTGGTCCAACCTGAAATCTTTTTGAATTAATAGATCAGTTAAACCCATGTGTACTGGTTGATGTGATAGAGATGTTCTACTATTATTTGTGTTTATGTGGGCGTTTGGGGGGCAGGGTCTTGCTCTGTCTACCATGCTGGAGTGCACCCTCCAGACTCCTGTCTCTGTTGCCTCTCCTCGGGGCCCGTGCCTGCCTTCATCCTTGTGACTAATGTCTCCACAGTAGCTTCACTCCTGGCCCTATTTTCTGGATTTTGCTGTGCTCTCCATGCTGTGGCGGTCCCATGCCCACTCTCCTGATGAGCACCAGTTCTCAGAAGCCCAGTGAAGTAGTCGACTCACCGAGGTGCTCTCTAAGAGTCCCCGAATCTAACAATTTTCACGAGTCATAGCTCAGCACTTAACCAACGCTTCACAAGTGGTGCCAATGGTGCTGCCAGGAATGAGGATTTCTTTTTCCTCTGATTCAGATTCATCTCTCTGTAAAGACTGTTTCCTTTTACAAACTAATTGTTTCTTTCTAGTCCTTTGCCTATGTTTTGTGTTTATTCTATAGACCACCCGAGAGCCCCTGGGTGCCCTGTCCCACAGATGTGCCTACAGACAGACACGTAACCATTAACACGGACATATGTCCCAGGAAATGGAAACTTGTTTCCATTGTGGGTCCTGAAACAAAGCTCTGGGGATGCGTGGTGCTACTCAGACTTTCTATCCCAGGAAAAGAGTGCAAATGTCTCCCTCCCCCCTATTTTTTTTTTCAGGGATAGATCTAGAACAAGTGGAAGTTGAAAGCCTCCTCAAATGCGATTCTTGAGAGCTGGAAATCTCAATTGCCATTGTTTCCCCATGAAAGGTTTTGCCAAGCTAAATACTTCATCTCCATGACAACCACAGGAGCTGGATTTTTTTACTGATGAATTTTTTTTCTTTATTTTTGGTAATCTACACATACAATAATCAAAGTGAAAGGTGTGTTTCTCAACACCCCACTGCTCGTCATTACCTGAGCCAGGCCCGGAATGCAGCACCCACAGATTTGACACCATCGGGGATCCCAGGGGTTTGGTCACTTGGTTTCAGAACCCAGCATCTCCCTTTCCAGTTGTATAACTATAAACAGATTCATTTCTGTAGTCCCTTGCATGTAAGTTTTTCACGTGTATAAACTTCAGATAATTGTATCTCAAGAAGAGCTGAGGGATGTCACAAGGAGTCAGAAACGGCTGGGGGGACACACAGGACGCGAGCCAGCATCAGCCTCGGTGCGTCCTCTTCCTCAGCGTCAGCCTCGGTGCGTCCTCTTCCTCAGCTGCCTCCTCAGTCCCCGCAGGACGCACCTGCCGTCGACTCTTGTCAAGGCTCTCTGGCATCCCTGGTGGCAAAGTCCTGCTACAGTCCAGCCAGGTGGGCCTGGGTAGCCGGTTACTTGTGGGATATCTTGTTCTTTCAAAGAAGCCATCCGAGGCTGACTTCACAAAGAAAAATCCATTCTCTCGTGACATAGTTGTCAACCATAATGAAGAAAACTGGACAGGAAATGGGGGTGGTTGCTGAGGCTAACTTAATGTCGTGTGAGAGGAAGGACGTGGGACAACGGTCTTTAAAGAGGAGCACACCTCTGCGTCCGTCTGGGAGACACCGCAAGGCAGAGTCAGAGCGACGGGGCGGAGGTCACCCGAGCGACGGTAAACCTGCATTGTGAGGCAGGGCCCAGCTGAGTAGAAGGAGTGACATGTACTTAATCTCTGCCCAGTCAGCACCGCAGTTCTCGGCAGAAACCTCGGCACACAATTGGAACAGGGTGATGCAGAGATGAGTGGTTACGAGAGGCTCAGTTTTAAGATATTATTGTATCAGTTTACTTCTAAGCATTTCTCTTTTTAATGGAAATTTGATGTATTGCCTTGTCTAGTTATAAATATGGTGAATGTTCATTATGAAAAGCTATCAGAAGTTATAAAATTAGAAAGAAAAGAGAGAAAGAACAAAGGAAGGAAGAGAGGGAGGGAGGAAGGAAGGAGGGAAAGGAAGGGAAAGGGAGAAAGAAAACGCATGGAAAAAGAATACAAGTGAATGATAGGGATCAAATTATGCCACCCCCAAATATGCAGTCTTGGCATATTGATTACTTTGAGCTGAAGACCACTGGGAACCGTCAGCGCCATGAAGCAGTCTCTGCTCCTTCTTCCCACATCAAAGCAGAGCATAAGCTTCCTATGAGAAAGGGGAGAGAACGTTCTTGTCACCAGCGGCAGAGAGTTGAATCCATACACACTTGCTGAAATATCCTTTACCTTCCATGACATTCCCTCACTTATTTCCTACTCAGTGTCTCATGATTAAACTAAACAACTATAGCCCCAAGCCATGACATGTGACATCGGTCACCCATAGCCAAGCCCAACAGCCAGAAATTCCCCCTTTTAAAAAGCCCTGGTTTTTTCCTCAAAGATAGAAGAGTGGTGGTTTTGAGATGTTACTCTGCAGCTCTTTCCTCACTCCTGTGAATGGTTCTAACACTCTGTCAAACCTGAGGGGTGTAGGCATCTCCTGATTTCTGGAAGGTGGGCGGAAGTGCAGCCTGTCCCAAGCACCTGGCTGCGATCTGGAGTGGAGGCGGTCTCGTGAAGAACTTTGCTCTTAAATTGTCGGGTTTGCACTTAGGAGCGTCAGAACTGAAATGAATTTCAGATCAGTCAGTTGGTGTCAGAGAACTGACTTCAGAACACACTTCCCAATGCTGCCCTCAGTAATCTCATATTGACAGCCCCCAGTCAGCCCTGGGGAGAGTATTTACACCACGGAAATGGGCACATGGTACACATTAGGGCTGCTGCTCCCTCTGCCCCTCAGAGCTGGTTATTAAACATGCATCAGCACACCCCTAATTTAGAACCAGTGGCCTGTGTCATTAGGACTTATGATGAAATGCTGGAAAGAGCTTAGAAGGAGCAGAATCTGAACATACTGAGAATTCGACTCAATTCACACCTGTGAGCAACACCCACTGTACAGGGGAGGGGGACCCTTCCTTTCCGAAGCCCCTCTAGGCACTCCCATGGTTGTGCCCAACCGTTATAAAATCCTAACCTTTTCTCACAACATAAAGTTATTCTTAAGGAATAAGATAATCTTGGCATGGGCAGTGCCTGTGGCTCAGTGAGTAGGGCACTGGCCCCATACACTGAGGGTGGCAGGTTCAAACTCAGCCCCAGCCAAACTGCAACAATAAAAAGAAATAGCCGGGTGTTGTGGCGGGCGCCTATAGTCCCAGCTACTCAGGAGGCTGAGGCAAGAGAATCAGCTAAGCCCAAGAGCTGGAGGTTGCTGTGAGCTGTGTGACACCATGGCACTCTACTGAGGGCAATAAAGTGAGACTCTGTCTCTAAAAAAAAAAAGAGAGAATCTTGGCACTTCTTAAATCAGGGGGAAGCTGTATTTATCTCTTCATGTTAACATCTTGGGATAACTTCTCATGTGTCTTTGTTTTTTCTTCTGAATTATTTAATTTGTTGCAGATTTTTAGAATGGATGGGTCCTCCCATATAAGAGCATCAGTTTAACTCAGATCCCTTTCTAGGAATTCAAAGGGAAGTTCCCCTCCTTCAGTCTTCAGGAGGAAGCTCACTGAAATGTTCTGAGTTGTCTGAGATAATTAATTTGCCAGTACAATTCCCACCTGGAGTGTCCTCTTCCCCACCACCCGCTCTTTAAATTTTGTTCTAATTTGCTTAATATTTCTGCCTTCCTGACCCATAATTCATAGAAGAGCATATATACACACACACATTATCCCAGGAAACCGCTGCACAGGAAATCTCTGACCCTTTTCAAATCCATTTTTTCACTGTTCATTTAAAGTGGAGGTTCAGCTGCTCCCCTGCTGTTAGGCCGTAGGATTCACTTGCATTTGTAGGGATGCATTGACATTTTTTGCAATATATTCACAGGCACTGACTCACCTCAACTAATGAATCACGTGAAAGGATTTAATTAGAGCAAAGGAGGGTGGAACTTCGGGAACAAGAGCTGGGGACATGGAGGCTTAGAAATCCATACAAGGGCAACTGTGACTTCACAAGGGACTAGCCCCTACGTACACTCACACACACACATGAGTGCACACACACACACTCACACACTCACAGACAGATACACCCCTCGCCTGTTCTTGCAATTCCTCATGTTGGAACAAGCTGAGCTGAGCCCAGCTCATCATCCTCCCACTTTAATAAAAAGTCCACTCATCCTTCAATTTCCTTCTAGACTCTCCTTCCTCTTTGAGGGGTCCCGTGAGATTAAATTAGGTCCTGTCTCAGTCGGCACCGTCCAATTAAACACTCTGTGATGACATAAGCTTCCTAAAACTGTGCTGCTTATGGGAGTGGCCACCAGCCGCACGGGGCTAATGAATCCATCAGCTATGCTAGTGCAAATGAATTTCTAATTTTACTCAGTGCTAATTAACTTGTATTTATACAGACACGGGTAAATAATGGCTACCATATTGGAAAGCTCAGCTATAGGTAAACAAATATAACTGAAGATTCAGGGACAAAGTTTGAGAATGCACACCTGGGTTAGTTTTCTAGGGCAGCCATAAGGAAGTCTGATGTGTGGGGTGGCTTAAGACATTTCTTATCTCAGTGTTCTGGAGGCTGGAAGCCCTAGCCCCAGATGGGCAGATGGGTTCTGTCGGAAACCCTCTCCTGGGCTCACCGACGGCCGTCTTCTTCCTGTGTTTCCACACCATCTGCATTCCTGTTCTTATAACAACAGGGACAACATCGTGTGTATGGGTTTAGAGCTCACCCTACTGACCTCGTTTTGACTTACACACCTCTGTAAAGACCATGTGTTCAAAATCTCATCCTAAAGTTTTGCAGGCAGATTCTCCAGTTTTGGGGGGGCCCAGTTGCTTCCGTAATGGCACTCTCATGGACTCTCAGCACAACTTCTCCCCAATAAGCTGGGATCTTTCTCTCTCTCTCTTAGGTTAAAAAGAGATGGAAAAATAAGGACAACTTCCCATCGTTAAGACTCCTTGAGGAACACCAGTGAGGCACGTTCTTGCTTTTGGTTATACCCCTTCCTGACTCCTCTTGAAACATTCCTGTAACTCCAGCCTCATTGCGAGTTCACTCCCCAAACCCCTCCTGGATGTTGGTCGTCCTGATCCTCTAGGTAGGAGGAGGTCAAAACGAGGTCGGTAGGCTGAGATCTAAGAGCTGTTCTCAGAGCCCCCTTTTCTTTTCTCAGCCTTTCACGAGCCAGGGGAAAGGTGACACATCTATAACCTGGATGTGAACACACAGTCCCGGGGCAGCGCGCTGGAGGCTCTGGGTGAGACCATCACGGTTTCTCCGTCTTCGTTCTTGGAGGACTCAGCACCAACTTTCTAGGCACTTGTGCTGTGGAACCAACGGTGCTGGGTTCCTGTGTTGTCCTCCTCTCTGTTAAGTTTCCCTCAGGCGTGTTCAAACTGTTTACTAGAGACACTTAAATTAAGTAAATTCAGTATGAGAGAACACATCAGATAGCAGTGTCACTGCAGACTCCAGAATCAGACATACGCCACCCCATCACATCTTTGCAGATACGACACACTTTGTATCTCACGCTTTATCTGTAAAATAAGAATAAGAAAAGAGATTTTCTCTGCCTACTAGCCAAAATAAGCCATGCCATTGGGAACTGTTTGCTTGTTATCTGTGGTTGTCACTTTTATTAGAAATATTGTTTGTTGGGCCAGGCATGGTGGCTCACATCTGGAATCCTAACACTCTGGGAGGGCAAGGCAGGTGGATTGCTTGAGCTCAGAAGTTCAAAACCAGCCTGAGGAAGAATGTGATCCCATCTCTAAAAATAGCCGTGTGGTGTGGTGGGTGCCTGTAGTCCCAGCTGCTCTGGGAGGCTGAGGCAAGAGGACCACGTGAGCCCAAGAGTTTGAGGTTGCTGTGAGGTATAACGCCACAGCACTCTACCCAGGGTGACAAAGTGAAATTGTCTTAAAGGAAAAGAAAAGAAATCTTATTGTCGAACAAATGTAGGGGAGCAGGGGATGAAACTAACACAGCAGAGTTGGATCCCAGAGAAAGAATTAGAAAGAGATAGTCTGCACAATCTTTTCTAATTCTAAAATTCTAATGCATAATTAAAACAAAAGAACAAAATCATTTTACCTCCCATTGGCTGGGTTAGGACAGCACAGCAGCACGGAAACCCCTTGCCCACTTGATGTGCTAGAATTCCTAAAGCGCGTTTAATTCCCAGGCGGGCATGCCTTTCACCGGGAGCTCTCAGAGCACCTGTGGTGTTAGGCATTTCTGTTTCAAGAGAGCAGCGTGGTTTCTTTAAGGCACATCCTTTTGCATCACTCATCACCAGGTGATTTCCTCCTGATCCCAACATGAGTTCTTACATCGTGTTTAATTTAGGAAGATTATAAGCAGTGATCAGTCCTCACGCCTACCTGGATTCTTTCTCATCTGCGCTGTCTTAGTAACCTTTTGATGTTTTTGTACTTTAGATTTTAGGACATATTTCTGAATACCATCTGTGGTTCACAGAGGCCGAGGATCACTCAGTTTCATAATCTTCCTCTCTTCCTAAATTGTCCCTAATGTCCCATGAAATTACCTTTTAATGTCTATTCCTGACAGACATCAGCTCCATGAAGACAAGTTCTAAGTTGTGTCGTCTGCCATGGTTCTCAACCCCACCTCCCACCCCGCTGACACAATGCCAAGCTCCTATCAGGCACTTGGTAATTATTCGTTAAACTCTTTTGTCCTACTCCATTGAGCAAAAGCAGGGCTAAAAGCCAGCAGAGAAGACTAGGACTCTCCCAGTCCTGCCGCCTTTGTGCTATTTTGCCTCGTGGAAGATATTACCTGTAAACACCATTGACTTTCCCCCACCTGCCACTCCCAGGGACTATAGGAAAGGCTTTAAGCACCTTCAAAGAAAACAGCAATGTCACAGTTTGTAGGCTGAGATTAGAGGGTTCAAGGAACTAGGAGGTATTATAGTGGCATTATACCTCATAGCAATGTCAAGTTCAACCTCTCTTCTTCATTAAGATCCTCCTTGATCGCCTCCTCAGCATAACAAATCGCTTTCCCAATGCTCCTCAATTCACTGAGGTTATCATCTCTTATACCCTTGGAGAAGTCCGTTAAAACTGGGGTGACAGGGCCAGATGTGCTGGCTGTGTGAGTCAGCTGCAGCTGCCGTAACAAAATACTATAGACCAAGTGGCTTAAAGAACAGACATTTGTTTCTCATAGTTCTGGAAGCTGGAAGTCCAGGGTCAACGTGTCAGCAGGTTCAGGCCCTGGTGAGGGCTCTCTCCCTGCTTTGCAGACAGCCTCCTTTTTGGTGTGTCTGAGAGAGAGGGAGGGAGGGAGGGAGGGAGGGAGAGAGAGGCCAGTCAGGTCTCCATCTCCACCCTTCTTCTCCTCTTCCTCCTCCTACCTCCCTTTCCCCCTTCCTCCACTTTCTTATCTTCTAAGGACACTTACTGAATCTCAGAGGCTGCACCCCCATAACCACATTCAAACTTAACTACCTCCTCAGGCCCTGCCTCTAAGTACCATCACATTTGGGATTAGGGATTCAGCATAAGAATTTGGGAGGAACACAGATATTCAGCCACAACACTAATAAATTTGCAATTTAGGTAACAGGGGCAGTAAAACTCGACAAAACTTGGAAAGAAAATATGTTGAAGCACCCAATACCTAAAGTCAAAATTGCAATCTCATGGTAGTTACAGGGACTTCTGTCAAGATAGCAAATGTGACTATTAGTATTAATGAAAATCTATCTGGACTATTAAAAGAAACCACTCAGCTAACCTCTGGCTATTATCCACAATTTTGCAATGAATTTTTTATTTGCTAAGTTTAGGTTTTGGATCCCAAGAAGTCAGAGATACTCCAGGGCAATGAGGGTGATGCTTTAAATGATTCTCAATAACTGACATTTCTTGTAATCAGACCCTTTCTCCTTCCTGCTGCTGGGAGGTTTTGACAGAGAATCAGCAAGAGGAGGCGGGCAGTGACACCGAGAGGCCGTGGGGGCCGTCCTGTGGGCAGGGCAGGAACCAGACGGATGAGTGTGCTGGGCCGCCACGCGCTAACCGCTAACTTCACACATTAGACCAGGCTTGGCCAGCGCCACACGCCAACCGCTAACTTCACACATTAGACCAGGCTTGGCCAGCGCCACACGCTAACCGCTAACTTCACACATTAGACCAGGCTTGGCCAGGAATAAGCCCATTCTAGATCTACCTTCCCCAAACAGGATGATCTCCTGATCAGTACAGTGGAAGTTTACTTCACTGAGCATTGCAGAATTTCTTTCCATATTGTAGCTCAAATGAATCCCAAGCATAAGTTAGATGCACCCGGACTTTAAGTCCCCATGTTCCTGTGTAGTTCCTTTAATGCACACACATGCACACACAAGTAAACACACGTGTTCGTGCACACACATATGCACACACGCACAGGCTCACACAGACACACTGGCCTGTGGCGCTGGAGCCTCTTGCTGATGTCTCTGTGATTTCACAATATCACGGCACACTATTTGGGAGCCTGATAAAGTAAAGATTAAGTAGAAACCTCGAGACTTGCAGGGTGAAATCTTAGAACAGAAAGTGGCCAGCATGGGGAGAACTTGACCTGTGGAAACAAACCAAATTTCCCTACTGTCCTAACCCCAGGGAGGTCAAGGCATCCTCAGAAAGCTAAATCTGGGTCAGGTCATATTATCTGCAATAAAACTCTTAAATTACAAGAGACTTCTTCCAGAGTTCTAACATTTGGCTTCTGCACTTACTTTTTACAGGGATTCTCTGGATCTTTAGACTAGTAAAAACCTGATCATCTTCCCGAATTAACCTGATTATCTTGGTGCTGGGACGATCGATAGCTCCGGTGAGGCCCAAGTTTTGAGACTCAGAGCTATTGCCCCTTGATTGCTTGAGGGAAGCCTGCAGAAGTCTAATTTCATTTATTAGAAGCAGACAGCTTGTAAAATCGCCTGAAACCACAGGTGCCTAAAGGAAAGCCGGAGACCCTAACCAGGCCCTGGGCACTGGCTGTGGCGAAAGCAGAGATGTAACTGATGCGGTTTGCATTTCCCTTTAGAGCCGTCCACCGTCTCAGCGCTACAGCAAGCAGTGTTCATCTGAAGTTATTGATGAGAAAAAGGATGGGATGGAGAAAAAGTGTGTGTAGTGTGAAGGCTTGGAACAAGTGGGTATGTAAGAAGCTGTTTAAAGGAAAAATAAATAATCACAATATACCTGGTGACACTTCATTTGGTTTCTTGGGGGAAATGAAGCGTTCTACATAATGAAATTTCCCGGATAGGGAAAGGTCATCCATCTAGCTCATGAATTTAAAAATCGTACAGAAGGACAAATAGTAAGCATAAGAAATTGTATATAAATGTTGAAAGAAGAATAAACATAGGAAGCATAATCTATACTTCTCTCAAAAATAAAGCCTCTTAATTTTCTTAATTACATCTATATGTTACATAATACGTCATTACAAATTCATTACAGATACTTCCTTGCATTTCCCACAGTTGGCGACTGCCTTAAACAGTACACTGTGTTTCATTCTAAATGCCGCTGTGTAGTCTCTTTTGGGTGGGAGGTTTGCTGAGAATCTGCTGTGAAGTTAGAGTTGACAGCCCCATGTCAGAAACCAAGGGACACAGTGTGATGACTTCAGTACATGGGTTTCCTTTCCTGAATTTAGGTTCAGAGCTACGTTCCAGAAAGTTGAAAGTCAGAGAAATTTGACTTCTAGTTAACTAGAGTATTACTTAGTGTGTGGTGTGTGTGTTTAGACAGAATCTCACTTTTTCGCACTCGGTAGAGTGCTGTGGTGTCACAGCTCACAGCAACCTCAAACTCTTGGGCTTAAGCGATTCTCTTGCCTCAGCCTCCCAAGTAACTGGAACTGTAGGCACCTGCCACAACGCTCAGCTATTTTTTGTTATAGTTGTCATTGTTGTTTAGCTGGCCCTGGTTGGGCTTAAACCTGCCAGACTTGGTGTATGTGGCTGGTGCTCTAACCACTGTGCTATGGGTGCTGGGCCAGTTTCTTTTTTTTAATTGAAAATATCTTTGTGCCACTGAAGTGTGCTTATGATGTCATGAACATCTCTCTCTGGAGATCCCTGACCTGCTAAAAATGGACAATCACTATAAAGAGAGGGAAAGGAAAGACCTGTACCCCGACAATTTGGTCTATTAGGGCTGAGCATTCTGGGATTTTCCTGGTGTGGTTTGCTGAACTTTGACCAGAGTACCAAACCCTACCGTCCAGTGAGATTGTCCCAGACGCCAGCAGGATCAGCAGTTGCTGTGGCCTCAGTGAGCACCAGAGTCCAGGATGATGCTGGGGCCAGAGCATGTGGATGTCACGAGCATGGCTCTGTCCCACAGTGCAGTCTTTACATTAGGGACATGGGGAGGGAGGGCGTCTTGTCCCAGCATCGTTTTACCTAAATGGTGATGTCATCACTGTGGCTTCTACATGATCCTAGGAGCCTTTGAGACTTTGGGGTCAGTTCTAACAGTCACAACCACCAACAGCAGCCTCTGAACAGCTGAGCCAGTCCTTAGTACAAGGGGACAATTTACATTAGGGACACATCAGGAACCTTCTCGTGACAGTGACTCAGACTGGAACAACTCATGTTTTAAATCCTCAAGTCTGGCTTCAGTCAATCTCCCATCTCTGTTGTCTCGAGGCCCCACAGAGGAACAAGGGGGAGATTCTCCCTCCCTTCCCACACACACTCACCCCTCCTTGCAGTGTTGAGGTGTGACCCCAGACTGAGCTGGAGGCACCTCTGCAGCCTCAACACGCCAGGACTTGGCCCGGTGCTGACTGCGGGTTCCTGAGTCCTCCAACCTGCCCCCAGGCTGCTCTGGGGGATATATTAATCCAAATTTATACCATTCCTCCCACAAAAAGCACTGACTTTGATCAAAATATAACATGAGTAATTGTTTAAAAGTTTGTTGTGGCTATTTCCAGTAAATATAAAACACCATGAGATTATTTGGGTGTCACTCTGATAAGAAGTGTATATTTATTTAATGCATCTTTACTATTAAACTGTGGACATTTCTACACTGAATTCACATCTAAATTTCCTAAATGAGCAGAAGGCAGGAAAATGATTTCCTATCAATAACATTCAAAATGATGTCATCACCAGCAAAATTATGATTCTATTAAATTACACCACAAAAGATGAAAATATTTACCCTGTCTTGCTGCCACCCATATCAGATGTGATCAGCTTTGGAGGGAAAACATTATGTTTCTCATTACACCGCGAATGGCCTGAGATCTGAGAACCAACATGTTTCCTTTCAGCTCTGTAACTCGTTCTCCTTAAACAAAGTGGCCTCAGCCAGAATTCAGTTGGCAGATTGGAGGATGATTCATGAGGTAGAGTGGGATTCAGCTTGGCTTTTCCGCTGGCTTCGTGGAGCCAAAAGGAGCCAAAATGTGTTTGTTTCCACAAAACAAGCAGTCTTTGCAAAACGGCGCATTGGAGAACATGCACGGGACGAAGATAGTCTGGTATCTTCTCTGCACCAGGGCCTGTTTCCCCAGTAGATATGCGCTATCTGTACTCAGCCGACACACCACACACGATCCAGAAGCTTCCTCATTCAGGCCTGAAAAATCTGACTGAGTCTTCATCCCGGGTGGAGAATGGAGGACACGCCTCTGGGGAACGTGGTGGAGACAGCCCATCTGAGAGGATTTAACTCATCTTTAGCCACAGTCTGTTTCCAGGCAAGAAGAGTTCAGCCCTGCCCATGGTTTTGATCAAAATGTCTCAAAGACCGTGCTTATATTACACAAAAATGACTAGTTTTATTCCTCTCACAGACCAGCATGAACAGAGTGGCAGTGACCTGCTAGCATCTCACGGAGACAGGCTAGTGACTGGGACCACCTGCTGCCTGGGGGTGGCCTGGCTGTGCTGCCCTGGATTACACGGGTGCCTGCCCCATTTTTGGAGATTTCCACTGAGGTCTATGCCAAGCCCTCACTATAGTCACAGACATTAAAATGTTTCCTCGTAATGAGTAGCAATTTCTCTTAAGATGATTCATTTCTTTAATCTCTGTGAGTAATAGCTGGTCCTTTGGCGTCACACCGTGTAATTAAACACTTCTCCTTCAGAAACTGTCCCTTGTTTACGTTAAGCAGTCCCAGTGATATGAATCCTCTTATCATGACAGCTTTCTCTTCCTCTCTAGCCCGCAAGCTTCCAGAGAGGTGGGACAGGGGGGGTCCAGTCACTGCTGTAGCCCCAAGTCCAGCAGAGTGCCTGGCACATGGCAGACGTTTGCTCAATTAAATATTTTCGATTCCCCGATTATTGGTATTGTCCTTTTCTGGACTCATTCATTTTACATGCTCTATTATCAAAATTGCACCCCAACACCGCCACTACAGCTATCTGAGCATTGAAACGCTTCCAAGCCTCCACTGTCCTTATCACCCTGGCCTCACCCAGAGTTCAGCAACTAAGGAGGAGGGGGTGGGGACCCTAGGACCTGCATTGAACCAGCTTTGAAGGATTTTAAATACATTTCTACTTCTAAAGTTATTAAATGAATATGTGATCAAGAATAACCTTCTAAGGGAGATCAATTTAAGTAACACAGCACAGGTGTTATCAAAACCTTCTATCATCCACCTTTCATTCTGAATCCACAGCTGACGTGCAGAGGTGGTACCTGAGGACAATGCTGAAGAAACGTCAGGAGACAGCAGAGAAAGCAGCCACAATCACAGGGGTGGTGAAGAAGCCACGCACACAAAGGTTCATCCTTTCCACTATGGACAGACCACAGGAGGATGATCAGACTTCTGACTGATGATTGGACTCAGGTACCACATCTACAGCAATGCAATCCGACAAGTCCTTCAAAACTCAGAGCAGGTGCTTCCGGCTAAGTTCCTAAGCATCTCAGAGATGATTCTGTGTGGGTGTTTTCACCACTGCATTCTGTTTTATTTTATTTCGAATTCATGTCATATGGTAGGAAAGGAACAGGGGCACAGGGACAGGACACAGAGATGGGACAGCAAAATATCTTCTGGTCCTCACCTCCTCTGCTTTTCTCCATAGATGAGCACAGAAAAACAAACACTTTGCACATGTGTGCACCTGCAGAGACGCTCACTTTGCAGCTGGCCGAGGAAGTTTCCTGAAGTATCACTGCAGAGACAAAACTTGCAGCCATAACCCTGCACATGACCCCAAAGCTATAGGTGCTGGGCAAGCCTTTTTTTGCAAGTCGGTGGTCGGAGACACGCACTTCCCATTGCCTAACTTAGAAAATTTAAACAAAAATTAAGTAACCAAGTGCATCTTTCCATTTAGTACCTATATCCTTCATTTCACGGTGGATGTACTATTTCATGGAACATCATAATTAGACTAATCTGCAGTTGAATATTTGTGTTGTTTCCAGTCTTCTGTTCTCAGAGTCAAGGAACTGAAATGGGTTTTGTGTATATATCTACATGTTTTTTGTTTTATTTTCAGTGTGTGTTTATATACTCATTAATGTAGATTTTTATAAAGAAATAATATATTTCTGGGAGGTTCTATAAGAAATTGCTAATGGTAACCACCTCCTAGAAAGAGATGGAGGGCGTCTCTCAAGATTACACTTTCTCTACATTTTAATCAGGTCTTATTACTTTTCTGTAATTGTTAATAGAGTGATGCATGATTCAGAACAAGGAAAAAGCTCCAAAGGAGTTGCGTTTGGGGCCAATAAACACCTTTTGTATCTCATCAGCATACTTCAAAGCTATTTGTATTTCATAGGAAAAGGATTCTGAAATTGAGAAGTCAGTGTTAACTTGAGTTAGGGTTTAAATATATACACATCTCCCTTCGATTAGGTTTAACAGTTTAGGGTTACAGGAAGTAGAGCATGTAATGAAGATTTATGGGTCAGAATCTGATTTTTTAGTTCTGAAAATTCCCATATCATTAGCAGGCTCTGAAGCAAGCTGAGTCAGTTACCTACTTTCTTCACCTCAGTTTCCTCACTGAAAAATAAGGGAAAAAAGAGTTAAGAAAAAAGAGTTACTACCTCATATGAAGGCTAATGAGATAATACCCTCAGCATGGAGTCTCAGATAAGCCTTCAATAGCTGGTAGTTATATTTAGTGTTACTATTATTATTTAATAGAAAAGTAGCAAGTCTGGAAAAAATAACAATTTGTGGAATCATTTTGGTGGCAGTAAGATAAACACAACATAAAGAGAAAATTTCCTCCACCTCGGAAGAAATAAATATTAAAGTTGTGCAAATACTCAGGCTTCCCCAAGATGACATTTTCCATCTAAGCAAGTTGGTGTACATTGTTTTCAATTATTTATCACGGCACGTTACCATCACAAATCTACTCCAGTCCTTCTGGAAGCTCTATTTAAGTGACGTGTGCTGGGGTCTCCCAAGCTCAGCCCAATTTTGCATTCAAGGAGGTAAAGGTGTCTGCTTAATGTAGCTTCTCCAAGACAGTGTTACATCGGCTCCAGATGACAGGGCTGAGTTTCGCCCTCCATCACCATGTCTGTCTCTTACTCCACCCAGCCTCCTGGGAGGCTTGGGTCTCTCCTTCTCCCCAGGCTGGACTAGGCCACAGGGAATGCAGCAGTACTGACCCCATCTGGCTGGACTCACAACAAGCCTCTCTCAAGGACCCAAGAGTGGCATAAGTGGGCCAACCCCTCTGTCTGCACAGGTGGCCTGGAGGCACCACTTCTGGGATTTTGCTTTTATTTTTAGAGTGCCTGCTCTTACCATCTCCTTCTCAGAATGGCTTCTTGCTCTAATTTAGGGTTGATATCTTGAACCTAGGGTATCAAGTTTTGGCCAAAAAACCTAAAGCACCTAAATGTTGTATGACAAGTGCCATCTGCATTTCAGGAGACCTGGCTTCATAATTTCCTTCTTTCCTTTTTTTCAGTGGAGAATAGGCCTCACTATGTTGTCCAGGCAGATCTCAAATTTGTGGGCTCCAGGGGTTTTCCCATCTCAGCTACCTGAGTAGCTGGGGTTACAGATGTGAGGGGCAGCACATTCTTGCTGTAACGTAGTATCAGGTAAAAAGCCAAAGCTGCCCCCTCCCACCATTAGCCCCGGCCACTGTTTGGACGCTTGTATGCGGCCTTCCTGCTGCGCACTTTCTTCACTGACCTTTGTGAACCCCAGCCTGTGCCAGGCTCCGGGCCCCAGGCTGGGTACACAGCAGTTGGCCAAGCAGCCCAGGCCCCTGCTCCCCCGGAACTCCCGCTGGGGAGGTGGGGGAAGGTCGGTAAGAAAGGAAGCAGGTGTGTGAAGACCGTTCTCCACGGCAGTGATGGTCCAGGAAGGCCTCTCAGAGGAGGCGGCACTTTGGCTGCTGTGGATGGAGGCAGGGCCAAGAAAAGAAGAGCATCCCAGCAGAGGGGTCGGCCAGCCACGGGGAAATACATGGTGTTCAAGAGTCAGGAAAGCCATCCGGGTGTCTGGAAGCTCAGAGAGCAAGGGACAAGGTGACAGGAGGTGACCCAGTGAGGGGACCGGGCCCAGAGCGCTTGGAGGCCAGAGAACCCCATCAGGAGTGGGGATGTTATTCCAGAACAACAGGAAGCTGCTTGAAGGAAGGTGTCTGATTTGCTTTCTATTTTTAAGAGCTTGCACTGGCTGCTGTTGCTGAGAATGGACTTTGTGCACTTCAGAAGGCCACTTGATGAACTTCCCTGGTCCTGGTGGAAAAGGGTGGTGTCCCCAGGGAAGCGGCAGGACCCCTGGGGAGGGCTCCGGAATGCTGGAAGGTGGGTAGGCATCGGCGGCTTGGGATTGTAAACAAGCCTGTGAGAGGGATGATGTGAATCGTGGGCTGGAGACTCTCAGTATTCACAATGTGTTTCTTCCGCAGGTTGAGGCCTCTACCTTGTCGTGGCTACCAAAGTCTGCCATCTCGGTTAGAACCAATCCGAGCTTTCTGCAGCCCCAGGGCGCGTCCGTCCCTAAGGAAGATGGCTTTGTGAACACGCAGAGGCCTCTGTGCTGGGCAGCTGTAAGAGCGGGGTCCACCCCAACCTGACAGCTGGGGAGTGGCTGGCATCCCCAGACCTTCACTGGGACAAGGGCACCCCCCTTCCACAGCAATCTCCTCCCACTCCCGCCTGGCTCAGCCATAGCAAGGGCTGCAGGCTCAGACCTAGGGCACCTGGCTCTGTCTCACGGCCACTAGAGGGAGACCCATAAACCCTGGCCAAAGTGTACCCCTGATGTTAAGAGGTGGAGGGCGTGAGTGATGGCATCAGTATCAGATTTGGGGGTCAGGCTTCCTCCCACCCCAGACCCTTATATGTAGTCGGTTCTGCTATAACTTTTTAAAAATGTTAATTCGTTCCAGTGGGATTGAGATATTAGGGAACAATCTGTACGCAAGTTGAATTTCTAAATAATTGCATTTATTTATGCATTTATAATGCTACATATGAAATTTAGCCGAATCTGTCCAGGTTTGTAACCTTTGAGGTTTCATGGCTTTCTTGGAACAGACCAGGTGAAAGTACCATTGTGTGATAATGTAGAATAATTTTATTCACCATAAACCTAAAATATTTATTTACCAATTAATTAGTAAAATGATCACATCATCTCCTTAAGCTGCCCCAACAAATTGCCACACGCTGGGTGGCTTAAACACCAGACATTTATTTCCTCACAGTTCTGGAGGCTGGAAAGTCCAAAATCGAGGTGACAAGGCCTCTGTCCTTGGTTTGCAGAAGGCTGTCTGCTTGTTATCTCTTTATATGGCCTCTTCTCTGTGTTTACACAGGTGGAGAGGTGGGGGAGAGAGAGATCTGGCCTCTGTTCTTTTTTTTTTTTTTTGGAGACAGGGTCTTGTTCTGTCACCTGGACTAGAGGATAGTGGTGTTGTCATAGCTCACTGTCACCTCAAACTCCTGTACTTAATCGATCCTCCTGACTCAGCCTCCCAAGACCTTGGGACTATAGGTATGTGCCAATTTTTCTACTTTTTGTAGAGATGAGGTCTTGCTCTTGCTCAGGCTGGTCTTGAACTCCTGTTCCTTTTAGACTACCAGTCCTATCAGACCAGCCATCCTTATAACCTTGTGTCGCTTTAATTACCTCTCTGTAGCCCATATATCCAAATGCAGTCACCCAGGTAAGGACTTCAACACGAATTTGAAGGGGAGGGCACTGTTCAGCCCTTGACACTCATCAACAGGTGTTTATTGACAATGGATTAAATGTTTGCTTGCTGATCTTGCTAACAGAGAGAATACAAAGACGTGGCTCCTGACATCCCCAGGCCTACAAGTTAATCTTACAGATGCGAGACAGCATTCACAAGATCTATAGTTTTGCAGGTTCCAGCGCGTCCTCTGAGGAGGGAGAACCCCGTGTAATGTCTAGACGGTGAAGCTGGGTGGAGGACTTGTTTTGCTGCCCTTCTCAGAACACAAAGCTGCAGCACAGAATTAAACACGCCAGGGCCGTCCTCCGTGTCTAACCAAAGGTGACTCGGGGTCAGACGGAAAGGTGAAGTTACAGATCATGGCCAGCAAAGAAGGAGAAACACGGCGATGGTTCTAAAAAGCATCAGAGTGGACAGAAAGGAACCCGAGGCCCACTGCAAGGTACACAGGCCCAGAAGTGGATGTGGTAACCCCTCCAGGGATATAGTGCACTCTTTCTCTGAAATACTAAAAGGGTGTATTATCCTCTCATAATCACACTAAGGTAGAAAAGAAACACGCGTGCTTGGCTTTTTAAAAAAATTTCAAATAGCGATAGACCCATACAGGGATTTAATCAATCATAGATTGATTTAGTAAACATTTTGCTGAATGTCTACCTGGCGTTCAGTAGTGTTGAGCTCTGGGGATATAACCTTACTAGGGCATGGTACCTACTTGAAAATTAATTCAAGTCTCAGGGCTGGAAGGAAAAAAAGTGCCCCTCAATTTGGAGAAAGGCCCACCCCACTGCCTCGCCCCCACTTTGCAAACTGTGACCATCACAAGTCAACACCTGGCTCATTGCCCCTGAGACCCCCAGAGGTCTCCTCAGCCCCCACAAAGCTCTGCAAGCTGCCACTGGACACCCGCAGAAACCGCACAGGAGCTTCCCCTGCCCTGCTCCGTGCTGCCCCCTTCGGTGGGTTGAGCGGCCAAAGAGCCCAGGCCGTGCTCTGCTCTCGGGTTCTCTTTATTCTTCCCTGGATTCACCATGGAATTTAAGAACAAGATGGTAGCATGGCTTTAACTAACATCTTTTACCTGACTCTTTGAACCTAATTCCAAATCCTGCCTTCATTTGACAATGGGTATTGAAAAAAGAGTTTAAAGGAAAAAATAAACATAACCAAGTAAGTGCAGAAAACCCTGCCTTCTAGGCTAGTCCTGCCTTCCTGGGTCAGTGAAATGGAAATGAAGGTAGACACTTCTCCAACTACCATCCCCCAGGAAAAGCTGAGTGAAACGGAGGAGCCCTGCATTGCACTAATGCAGGCTACAGAACCATACTGTGTGACAGGAGATTGGGAAGCCGCAGATAATCTTCGCTGTGTGTTAATGCCAGATCTTCATGCCCTAAATGTTGGGGTGCCTCAGAATGGTGGACAGTGGAGGCTGGAGCTGATAAAGATGAGGATTTCACAGAGAAGCAAAGGAAGAAGGGCCTGGAGGTTCAGGGAATGTTTTGCATAGACAGTTTCCCCAATACCAATATTCTCCTTCTCCCCTGGGGCTGCCCTGGAGAGTAATTACGGGACGCATTCCAGTTTGGCGGAGTGGGAGGCTACAATTTGGTGATGGTGATGACTATCCTTATTATTGTTATGCCACTTATTTTGTTGTGATTGTTTTATTTTCTCCATTCAGTGCTATGCTGTGCACGTTTCAGAGGTTATTGCAGGTAATTGTCTTAATAGCTCTATGAGCTTGATTTTATTCCCATTTTTAAAAATGAATAAATTGAAATTCTAAGGGATTCAGAAAATTCTCCAGTGAGTGACAGAGTCTGGCAGGATTCAAAGCTGTGTCTGCTCCCTCTCTGCCACCCCAATGTTCCATCTTCATTCTGATTCTAAGGTAGGTGTGGAAGATGGGGGAGGGAGGGTCATAAGTCTGCACCAGGGGTCAGCATTTTTTTTCCTGTAAGCAGCCAGAGAATCATTTTAATCTTCAACTCTGCCTCAGGAGCAGGAAAGCAGCCTGAGATAGTGGAGAAAGGAATGAGTGTGATTGTGTTCCAGTAAAACTTTATGTATAAAACCAGATCAAGAGGCAGATTTGGCCCTCAGTCTGTGTTCAGGTCTGCAAGAACAAGGGGTAGAAGAAACAATTTGCAGGAGAGGGAAGATGCGGCAACAAGAAATGAAAGACATTGTCTGTACCCTCAGATGCTTTGAAATAAAAGACTAGAGATTCCAAGAGAGAAAACATTGAAAAACATAAAATGGTTATAATGCAAATTATGAAAGTGATTTCTAGACATAAAAAGAAGTGATGACCATTCAGGGATCGTTAAATTCACCAAAATATCTTAAACAAAGTAGATCAAAGCCAAGTTTTAGAGGCAGGATGGTGAGTGAATAGAAATAGAGAAGAAAAAACCCTGGTCTCAACTCAGGTATCTGATATGTACTTGCAAGAGGAGGGACAAAGGGACTCCACAAGCAACTATAGATAAACAGGCGGAGGCTTTGGTGTGCTTTAAAAAAGAAGGGGAAAAAAATCACACCACAGGTAAAATTTCATGCCCTCCACCCTGGGAGAGGCTATTAAAATAAATGTCATCTGCCCAGACTGACAAACTAAGACTGAATTATTGATTACCCTCTGATTGTTTTCATCTGAAGTGTTCTGTGGGTTAATGCAATAATCAAATTCATTTCCTCACTCTGTCCCTGCTCTTCTATCTCAGCTCTGATTCCAGTGGTGAATTGTAAAGCAGGACGAGGTTTCATCCGGAGCCTCTCCCCGTCTGCCTTCCCAGCACCCTGCAGTCATCCTAAGCCAAGTCTGAAAGCCGAGGGAATCAGCTGGCAGAAAGGGGAGCAGACTCTGTGCCATTTTCCTGCAAAGTAATTTTGCAATGGAAATTGGATGCAGTTGCATGATGGAGCTTAACTTCCTCCGCTTAAAGCTGAGGACTTAGCAGGCTGCAAATCGTCAGCTCCCATGCAAGACAGACACCGGCCTGGTGCCCAGATCTGCTCCTAGCGAGGAATTTCTGCTTGCAGAAATATTGGGAGGTGGAGTCAGAAAAGGGGTGCAGAGCTTTGGGGGCATCAAATGATCCTCACCCCCAGCTCAAAGATGACCCAGACTAATACCCTCGTGAATTCAGGCCAAACGGAATGAAAATAACGAAACAGAGAAGGGCAGTGTCTCTCTGGAAAGAAAACATGACTGATTCAGCTCAATGAGGCAGAAACAGTCGCCTCTCCAAATTTCCTAAATCTCTGCTGTGTCCCAACCTACCCCGGATCTTACCTCTAAGCTGTAACCAAGACATTCCCCTGTGTCAGCTTTCTGCTTTTAAATCACACACCTTTCTCTGTGAAATTTCTCCTTAAAATCTTAACATTTCCTCCTATAAGAGTCTAATTTTGTCAATGTTGACTTTCCAGACTATCATTCCAGAATCTCAGTTCCCATTTCTCTTGTCTGAGAAGCACAGTGATGGCTCTGACATGGTTCCCAGTCTTTGGACAAGACACTGGACACAGTGCGGCCCCGCTGCAGGTGGCTCTGCAGGACACGCCTCCCTGTATGGTGACAAGCTGAGGTCATTACTGTGGCAGTGGGGGGAGACACCCACCCTGTGGTTCAAAGGCAGTCTCAGCAGGAGGGTGTTGTAATAGAACCGTCACCAGATGAGGCTGTGGCCAGAGGGCCCAGGGAAACAGAGGATGCTCTTGTCTGGGTGTGACAGAAATGGGTACTCCGAGTTGGTACCTCCATCAATCTTATCTGCAGGAAGGGCAATGTGGAGTGGAGGATAAGGCTGGATTTGGTAACAACACAGTCCTCACTGAGAATGGGAAGGGGACATCGCCGGCTGCCTGGTGACCTCGTCTGAGTATGTGCCCTGTGAGACGGTTCATGCTGACAGGAGACCTCTGGGCCTGGCTGTGTCAGGTCGGTCTGCAGTGGCCCCGAGACCGAGCTCCGAACATGGAGTCCAATTCCCAGACACCAAGGATGCTTTTCTTTTCTTTCTTACACTGTTCTCCTAAACAAAAACCAAAACAAGCCGGGCTCAGTGGTTCATGCCTGTAGTCCTAGCACTCTGGGAGGCTGAGGTTGGTGGATTGCTTGAGCTCAGTTTGAGACCAGCCTGAGCAAGAGCAAGACCCCATCTCTAAAAATGGCCAGGCATCGTGTCAAACACCAGTAGTCCCAGCTACTCAGGAGGCTGAGGCAAGAGGATCTCTTGAGTCCAGCAGTTGGAGGTTGCTGTGAGCTATGATGCCATGACACTCTACCCAAGGTGACACAGTGAGACTCTGTCTTAAAAAAATAAAAAATAAACAACATAAAAACAAAACCATAATTCCTAATCTATGGAATACAAATTGTATCCTTTTGGTGATTGTGCATTCCAGTTAAACACACTCATATATGGGTTTAAAATTGCCTTGCACAGTATAAAGACACACTAAAACTCGTGCTCATCCTTTTAATGTTTCTTTACTTAGATCAACATTCAATGGCAAATAGAAAACACCAGGAGACATCGAGAGGGAGACTGGCTGTGCAGGAAAAGAAAATGCTTTCAGCACCATTGATGACATTTCTCTCCTGCTTTTGGAACAAGGTGGCCACTGGGTCCCACACATCGTGCAGCTGGTGCTGTTCCCTGTTCTTTATTTTTTTAACCCTTGACAGTGCCCCCAAAAAGAAAATTTTTAAATCTCCGCGTGGCCTTATGTCCTTCAGAGACCACTAGCTGCAGGGTGTTCCCTAAGTCAGCAAGTGCCCCGAGACGTCGAAGCCTGGTGGGTTCCCATACGCTGTAGCTGCAGAGGATGGGAGGAGCCAGCCCTGCCTTTCGCCCTCTCCAGATCCATCCTGCTCCCCATGGGGTGGAAGAGGCTATGGAAGATCTGTCCTCACCCAGGACTCCATGTCTTAGATGAATTCCCCTGTCATCACTGTGCTTTTCTGTTTTTTGGTTTTTCTTTTTTCTTTCTTTTTTCCTGAGTCAGAGATATTCAAGTTTCCATTCACTCTTCTGATCAATATCCTATTCATAAACCATTTTCCAGTCCTTATTGCAAATTGCCTTAATAATAACCCCCCCCCCCCCGGCAACTAACTCAGCTCAGATTTGTCTTTGATTTGAATGTATACTGATCTGTGTCCTGGAAAGCCTTCACCTATCCTTTTACATAGAATATAGCTTTGGAAAGTAATTTAGAGAAAGCTGATTGAACAGAGATTTGAAGTGATTTCATGCCAAACCAGACACAACCAAAAAGAGAAACTACATTTGAAAGACTCAGAACTTGTGATGCGCCCTCGCTGGCTTTTTCTTAACAGACATGTCTGCTACTTTTATATCTACATTGAAGGCCTCTGCCCTGAGGCACAGAGTGTCAACAGAAGATTGGGTGAGGCCTTGCCCAATTTTGTGGTCTCCCATCTGCAAATAGCCTGCACCCACCCTCATGGGTCAATACAATTAGCATCTGAACAGGAGGCTCTAAATAAAAAGGCAGCAACTGGTCGGATGAAGTGGGAAGGAGGAAATAATGGTTTCCACTCCCCATACCCTCCAGCTCCATCCCTGTTTCCAGGGCAAGATTCTCCTGCCATCCAACAAGCTCTCCACGCAGACATGTCTGGTAGGCCACGTGCACGGTCTTGGTAATTCTTCCTGCTCACTAAACAAAACGGGAAAACACAAAGCCAGATGAGGAGGCTCATGCCTGTAATCCTAGAACCCTGGGAGGCTGAGGCACGAGTTCAAGATCAGCCTGAGCAAGAGCTAAACCCCCATCTCTAAGACTGGCCAGGTGTTGTGGTAGGTGCCTGTAGTCCCAGCTACTCTGAAGGCTGAGGCAAGAGAGTCACTTGAGCCCACAAGTTTGAGGTTGCTGTGAGCTATAAGGCCATGGCACTCTACCGAGGGTGACAGAGTGATATTCTATCTCAAAAAAAAAAAAAAAAAAGGAGAGAAACATGGTTTTGTTGGGTCTTAATCCATCGTGTCACGCCACATGTGTACCGCAGGGCTCCCCTATACCCAGGGTGATTTCTCCTATAAGATATCCCACTCTTTGCCACACAGCTCAGCCCTTTCCTAGTTGTCTAGTCATTAGAAAACGAGGGCTACCCTTCATAAAACCGTCTAATTCTTGTCTGTTATTCCTAAGCACCAACTTGCTTCTCATTGAATGGAACACTAAAATCCACGGATTAGATCTTATCAGCTCAACTGCCTTAACTTACTCAGGGAGGAAAAGTTTAGTAACAGTAGAAAGTAAAAGCTAGTGTACTTTCTTAACATAGCATTCTCTGAGTAGAAAATTGGGCCCTAATCTCTCACCGATTATTATTATTCTAAAATCATCTTAAAATATTGAGTGCTTCTGTGGTGCCCTTTCCTTTAGTCTTTGTTGAATCCTTGCAGACATATGAGATAAGGGCTGTTGCTAATACATGTGTTTTGCCGATAACCAGATTTAGAGAAATTAAGTAACTAACCAGGGTAAAACAGCTAGCAAGTGATTTGAATAGAATTGGAACCCACAATGTCTGCCTCCCATAAATTTGTTCTTAACTACTGTGGTATAAAACATTTATATACACATAAACATTTTTGTCATATACCAAAACATGTTCATTAAAAAACTATGAAATGCGCTGACGGCCTTGGAAAGACTAGAGTTGGCATTTGGAATTTAGTTTACTAAAAGCCTCGAAGGGTGCACATTCATTGGTGGTTTTGCTGAGGCACGATTTGAACGTTTCCCACAAGGCCCGAAGATCTGAGTCTTCTCCACGGCAACCACAGAGCTCTTGGACCTCAGCCATGACAATGAAGAGCGAAGAACGCAGGCCAACAGCAGTGGTGGGAAGGGTCTGATCACACCCTAGCTGGGAACCTCGGGTGACAGGAGCAACAGTGACAAATGTCTACTCACCACTTCCTGCACAATGCAGAGACATGGTGGGAGCACAGGGCTTTCTCCTTTCTGTGGGCTCCAAAGTTTATTCAGAATGAATTCTTTTCTCCCTCCAAGGACTTGTCCTCAGAAGCAAGTCAGATCTGACAGCAGCTGTCATCATCCTGTTTGCGGGAATGTGAACAACATCCACTCTGCCATCCACCAAAGAGCCTTGTGGATTCCTTCCAAGACTCCGAGGAGCCATCCTGCTCAGTGAATGAACCCCAAGTGGCCACCACTACTTGGGCAATAAAGAGAAAAGCAACAGGCTTTTGAGGGGATATATGGTCTCTGTCAGGTTCCCCTTCATTATCCTGTCTGCATGCTCCAAAGAATATCCGGGCCTTTTGGTTTTACTGCTTGAGTGAGGTGGGAGAGAGAGAGAGAGAAACCAGGAGAAAAACAACCTTAGAAGTAACTGAATTCTACCAGACATCAGAGGTCAGTGCGGCTGTGTTGGTGAAATTGTGCGTGAGGGTCCCCTTTCTTTCCATCTGTCTTTTCAACACAGAAGTGGGTAAACAAGATGCCACTCTGTCTACTTCCTTCAACTACGCCAACTGATAAAATCTATAGGAGAAGAAAAACTTCTCCCTTTGTAAGAGGTGGTCATTTTAATAGATGATGAAACAAAAATTGGCCAGGAGCAGTGGCTCATGCTGTAATCCCAGCACTCTGGGAGGCCGAGGCAGGTAGATCACTTGAGCTCAGGTGTTCGAGACAGCAAAACTCTGTCTCTACTAAAAATAGAAAAATTACATCCAAGTGTGGCAGGCACCTGTAGTTTTACTCACTCAGGAGGCTGAGGCAGGAGGATCACTTGAACCCGACAGGTTGCTGTGAGCTGTGATGCCACAGCACTTTAGCACAAGTGGTAGAGTGAGACTCTGTCTCAAAAAAAAAAAAAAAAAAAAAGAACATGTAACAAAAATAAACAAATAAAAGACAACTTGAATTTGGGCACCTGATCTATTACAGATTAGTGGTGTGACCTTGGACAAGTGCTTCTTCACCACTCCAAGCCTCAGTTTCCCCACCAGTGCAATGAGAAAGGCAGAGAATTCCCTAAGGTTTTTTCCAGCCTACCCTCCCAATGTTTGGAGAAAACATGCTCATATGGCTCACAGCTGGTATGTTCCAAAGCAATTACTTATTTTGGCCCCTGGTTTCACCTGCCCATGGTGTGTTTCCTGGTGAATTATGCTCTGATTGTGGACAAGTTATGGTATATCTAGAAGTCTCAGTTTCTCCTTTCAGCACTAACCTCTCAAAGATGAATAGCAAGAAAACACAAATGTAATCCTCAAGGCATTTGCTGTGCGGGAAGGCAGAGGGTCCTCCCCGGCCGTCTCTAAGCCCTGTTTCAGCTCTGACATTCTATGGTCCTATGACTGGAAGTACTTCGGGCCCAGCGTCTGTCCTCTTGTCTTGAAAACCCTGAAACACCAGCTATTAGCAGAGCCTTTTAAACGTCAGCTAGTGGAAGGGGAGCAGAAACATAAGTTCAGGTGTTAGCTGCAAGCGGCCTTTTTCTTCAATGAGTTGTTTAGACTTGGGATCCTTTTTGAAAACAGATTGCAAACGTTGAGAGTTTTATTATGGTTCTCCAATGGTTCATCAGTACACGCGCTAGTCCCATGAATACAGCAATCTGAATTTTTGCCTGTGATAACGGATCACCCTGGGAGGCACATGGTCCTCACGCTCTTGCTTCTGATGATCAATACACTGAGTGTGCAGCACAGAGGGGGAGAGAGGTCAAGGCCAACTCAACTGCCCCGAATGAGCTCAGACCTGCCACTGGGGCTATGTCAGCACCGCGCTCCAGCTCACAGAGCAAACCCAGGTCAGATGCGAAGGTAGATAAGAGGGTTGAAAGTGGAGAGTGTCTCTCTAACTTCTCAGATTTCAAAATCCAGGATAGATGATCAAAAGATGCCATCTTTTCTCACAGCCCTGCAAACGCACACACACACACACACACACAGCCTAGTACTAGAAGTTCTATACTTGTCCGCGAGGCTTACTCAGCAAATGAGGACAAATGGTTTGAGCACAACGTAAGAGAAGTTCATTAATTTGCCAGCAAATGAGGAGGATGGTAAACTCCCATCTTAAAGAACCATCATTCCTCCCCTCCCCTGCCCCCTTTAAGTAGAAATACAGGGGTTTTAAGCAGGGAGGGACTCTGCTTTGGGCTACTGTGGTTTAACTATAATACTTGGTGGCTTTGATCTGCCTAATCCCTGGTGAAGATGATCTTGTGACCTTGGTCCTGATAATTCTGTTGAGCCAAGTCCTGTGGTGTAAGATACCAGAAAACAAAGAACAAAGAATTCTTTTTCTGCCCCTTTGATTACTGGCATTGGGCAGGAATGCAGGTTTTCCTCCCTCAAAAGGGTGGGGGATTTAAAAGAGACAACTTGTAAAACATTTTGTCCTTTTTCAGACCCTTACCTCTGCTATAATGCATATGAGAATCCTTACAGGGCAGCCTAAGGCAGAGCATCCATCCGGCCCCTCTCCAGGGCATCACTACCACCCAGCGGGAGCAACGCTGCCCAGGGGTCAGGCCTCAGGCTCCATGGCCAGGCAGGGCACTGGACACTCCACCCCTGACAGCCACTCAGGGGACACCTTCCTGGGGATCCCTGAGCCTTGACTCCTTCATCCAGACAGCAAGGGCACGAGTGGAGCCCAGGTGCTCAGAGTGGTGTCCAGAAGATTAAGGGAGATCAGGAGATTTCAGGGTCCTCCCCAGAGGAAGGACTCTGGGATTGGCTGTCCCTGTCACTCCGGCCACCCCTACATGGGACCAGGCCCTCCAGAAAGCTTTGTCCCAGATGATCATTTATTTTGCAATTAACAAGGGCAAGCTTTTTCTGAAATTTCCTTGTGGGGGCGGTCTTATCACTCCTTTTTGTATTCATTTGTAATTACTCAAAGAATATGTAGTTATTGCAGAAAATTCAAACATGCAGAGGTCCTTCTTCAGCACATAACTTTTCAAACTGTTTAAAATGTACACACACGGGCGGTGCCTACTTCCTGAAAGTAGGGCAGCAGCCGCATAAGCTGAGGGTGGTGGGTTCGAGCCCAGCCCTGACCAAACTGCAACAAAATTAATTAATTAATTAATTAATTAATTAATTTAAAAAATGTACGCACACATGCTGGAGAAAATACACACATGCCATACATCATTTGCAGCGAAGGTTGTATGTATACATCACTGGCTCCCTTTCATTCCTTTTTTGAAGAGAGTTGAAAGTCAAGGGCACAGATCCACAGCAGGGCGGCACTGCTCCTCTTTCTGGGAGTTCTGGAAGGTGCTCTTAGGAACAAATATTAGTGTGTACCTCCCCACGATTACTCACATTTCCCTTAGTAATTACAATGTTTTATAATAAAATATTGTAGAAGAGAAAAATAATCATTGCTGAATTAAGGGCGAATAATTTTGCAGCAAGGGTAGATGACAGGCTGAAGCAGAAAAGCTTTACGTTACCTAGCTTGGTAAATCTGTCATTATCCAGGAAAACTCTAAATGGCCTGTTTGTGTTTTGACTCACGTCTTGAGTCATAGTGGTGTCTGCCGCACATCCATCTAGGGACCTTTCTCGGGGCCCTGGTCCTCAAAGAAAAAGCAAAAGCCAGGAGAGTTGCAAGATGGTCAAATCCTGCAGAAAGCCGGCCTTGCTCAGAAAACGGCGGCCAGCTCCCCTCGGAGCAGAGCTGCGCGTGGCGGCTGAAGCCTCCCCAGGGGCTGAAACACCATCTGACAGCAACAAATGCTTCTTTCTAGTCCCTTAGACGGGGAGAGTCTTGGCATCATCAGAAATGAAATAATACTGTGTGAAAGTGGGATAAAAAAGCCCCTTTTAAAGGCCATTAAAAACAAATTGCCTTACTTGTTGCTCGGTAAAGGTTTCAATTAACACCCAAATTTGCCATCCACAAAGCTGGAGCCTTTCCCTGGATCACAATCTCGCACTTGAGTGACTGTTGGGTCAAACACAGGGCTAGCCAGGAACCATCGTTAGCATGACCTTGCCTAACGTGACAGTGCGTGGGGGTGAGGTGGGTTTGTCAGTACTGGGGTGCTGTCTTCCCGGAACTCTGGGGCAGAGCCCTTCTTAGCTGCTCACCAGCTCCCCTGGTAGATTGCTTTTTCTGGGAAAACCTTCTTGAACCCTGATCCCTGGGGATTAACAAAAACTAGCCTAGCAATGTGGTCTGAATAGCCTTGGGTGCTCCTTCAGGGCTCTGACCAGGTTTGTGTCCAGGTAAAAAGGACAGCCTCATCCGGGCAGCGACCTGGCCCGTAGTGATGGGAGAACCGCGTCATCGTAAGATGCCTCCTGGCCTCTGCTGTGTGAAACTATGAAAAAAATGTGTACTTTAGAAATTACGAAATGGGAACAGTTTAAGCCTGTGTCAGGGTTTCTTCTTAGAAATCCTTTTGTTTAAGTTTATTATGGAGAGTTTTGATGATTCACTTAAAATTCCAGAGGTCCCTAAAATAATTCCCAAAGAAAAAGTAATCAGAGCAATGTTTAAAAAGGTCTCTACAAGTCAATACGAGCAGCATCTCTCAGCGATGGGCTGTGCATTATACTCAATGAGGAATTTAAAATTTTAAAAAGCCAGAACACTGCTGGCCCCAAATTAAATCAGAATCTCTAGGAGCAGGGAGCAGCCACCAGGTAATTTTGAAAAATTTTATAGAAGGTTTTAGTGTTCAGCCAAGGCTGGGGACAGATGTGATGGGAAGGAGCCTTCCTTTGTTTCCAGAAAGCAGATTCTTGGCCAGGTGTCGTGGCTCAGGCCTGTAATCCCAGCACCTTGGGAGGCCGAGGCAGGTGGATTGTCAGGAGCTCAGGAGTTCCAGACCAACCTGAGCAAGAGTGAGACCCGTCTCTACCAAAAATAGAAAAACTACCTGGGTATCGTGGTGGGCACCTGTAGTTCCAGCTACTACTCAGGAGGCTGAGGAAAGAGAATCGCTTGAGCTGAGGAGTTTGAGGTTGCTGTGAGCCATGAGACCACGGCACTCTATCCAGGGAGACAGAGTCTTGAAAGAAATGAAATAGAATAACAGAAAGCAGAAGCCTCATGCTTCTGCTTTCCAGACATGAAGAGGAGCAGCTCACCTTCCTGGGAACACGTCAATGAAGCAGTAGGTGGCCCTGGGGCCCCTTTCCTCGGCACCTCCCTCTTTCCTCTTTTTTTTCTCTCCCTCTTTTGACACTGGCTCGGCAGACTTGCATTACAGGCCTGTTTCAGGGAAGCTCCACACTGAGCTTTTAAATCTTTCAGACTGTTGTTCACAGCCATGGGTGCCCTGCCTCACATAGGAAATAGACTGTCCAGGATTCTCAAACTCAATCCGGACTACAACCGGTTCAGAGTCTTCCCTGCTTCCGTGGGGCTGGTGAGACCCGCCTCTGCCTCTGCAAAGTTCCTCTCCGTGAAGTCCTCCTGCCTCCCCTGAACAGCAGGTCCCGAGGTTGTGAGGGAAACCGGGTCTCTCCCAGTCTGAGCTCTTACCAGCTGCAGACCACGCCAGCAGAAACTATATAATAGATTATATAGTAATCTATTTAAGAGAAGGAAGGAATCACATCCCTGGAGGGAAGGAGGGCTCTGAGCTGGGGGCCGGGAAACCTCGCTGCATTTCTTCTTTTAGTCACTTCCTGGAGCACCTGACTCCCATGGTGTAAACGTTGGCATTTGTATATCAAGTGTTTGGGGTTTCCCATCACAAACAGAACAAAATTGCTTTTAAAAAATTGATACATCATAGTTATACATATTTCGGGGGGGGTGCATCTGCTATTTTGATGCCTGTATACATTGTATCATGATCAAATCAGGGTGACTGGAATATCTGTCACCTCAAGTAGTTATCTTTTTTAAATAAATAAATGGGAGCATTACAGTTCTTCTCTTATAAATATTTTGAAATATATAACAAACTATTGTTAACTATAGTACCTTTATTGTTGAATGCTAGACTTCGTTCCTTCTATTTTTTTTTGTAACTCTTTTTTTTTTTTTGAGACAGAGCCTCAAGCTGTCACTCTAGATAGAGTGCCATGGCATCACAGCTCACAGCAACCTCCAATTCCTG
>CAUYRH010162076.1:0-20038 GCA_963574655.1 Perodicticus potto
TTTTTTTTTTTTTTTGAGACAGAGCCTCAAGCTGTCACCCTGGAGAGAGTGCTGTGGCATCACAGCTCACAGCAACCTCCAATTCCTGGGCTCAAGTGAGTCTCCTGCCTCCACCTCCCAAGTAGCTGGGACTACAGGCGCCCACCACAACATCCAGCCATTTTTTGGTTGCAGCCATCATTGTTGTTTGGCGGGCTCGGGCTGGATTCGAACCCGCCAGCTCAGGTGTACGTGGCTGGAGCCTTAGCCCGTTGAGCCACAGGCGCCGAGCCAATTTATAGATTTTTTAAAAATAATATAATTTTACTATCAAAATGAAATGCATATGGAATTGTCCACTTGTAAAGTTTTAATTACATAGTAGATATAGGTTTATTTATAAAAAAAGAAGAAAGAATTTCAAAAAAATGAAGAACAAGGGTAAACTATATATCACTGCTGCCCTGATTTGCTACCTTCCCCTCAGGGGAAGCCGCTGTCACAGACTGTCGTCTGTAGTTTTATTGTGGATTTCCATGTACGTTCATGTAGTAGGTGCATAATTATCATATTCGTGATATTGTGCACCTGTGTTTATATAAATAGAATCAAGATGTGTGTGTCATTTTTAATTGGCTTTCATAAATCACTATAGAGAGTTATTTCAATGTGACGACCAACAAATCAGCCTAATTCTCTTTTATGGTTCCATAATATTCCATAAAATGGATATACGGGTTTATTCAAACTGCAGATCTTTGTGTAATTGCCTTTGTTTTACAGTTAAAAATAATACTATTTACATGGGTAATTTTGTTTTTATTCTTTCTTCTGCCACTGGCTATCAATTTGACAAAGTCGCTTTGTTCTTACTTTTAAAAAGGTCTCTCCGTATAGTAGGCCACTAAGATTATTTATTTTGCACACCATTTTTCTCAGCCCCAACAACCCAAGACATGCCCTTAAATGGTCTAGACAATTTCCTCAAAAGACTTGAAATGCCCAGTGCTGAAATGAAGCAAACCTCTGATTTATAAGTCATGAAGTCTTTCTACTTGGGTAAGAATAGTAGCTCTGCACCTTGCCAAAGTTAATAATACTTGGCAACACCAACCCAACTGTTGAGCACAATCTTTAATTAAGAAACTGCATTTTTATGCTGAGAGGTGGCTTTTGCCTGTAATCCCAGCACGTGGGAGGCCGAGGTGGGTGGATTGCCTGAGCTCACGAGTTCGAGACCAGCCTGAGCCAGAGCGAGACCCCATCTCTAAAAAATAGCTGGGCATTGTGGCAGGCGCCTGTAGTCCCAGCTACTAGACAGGCTGAGTAAGGCAAGAGAATCGCTTAAGCCCAAAAGTTTGAGGTTGCTGTGAGTTGTGATGCCATGGCACTCTACTGAGGGCAACAAAGTGAGACTGACTCAAAAAAAAAAAAAAAAAAAAAAGAAGAAGAAAAGAAAAAAAGAACTTGCAGTTGTGTGCCCATGCGGGCACAGATGTGCTTGCATGAGTGTGCATAGGCAGCTCATATGTGCTGAGAAAACGGAGCAAGAAAAGTCATTCCTTAAGCCACATGTATGCATATTTATTTTAAGAGATGAATTATTGATCAATGTCATACCCATAGACTGAAAAATAGACCTGTAGAATTTTTGAACACAACTCAAAGCCCATAAAGAAATGGCCAACATTTCTGGCACAGAAGCATTTTCAATACGCTGGACCCAAATGAAGTCTTGCAAAGAAGAAAGCATTGTCCCTATTCTAGAGGTGCAAAAACTGAGGCTAAAGGAAATAATTAGTGAGACTTTTCTTTAGATCGTGAAGTGGCAAACTCTTGTGGGTCTGCCTGTGGTCTGTATCAAGCATTACTCTCCCCCTGTCATCTTGTTCAACTGAATGCAAATGGAAGCTGGCTGCAAGAACCAAAAAATAATGTTAAGTGTGCAACTTGTGTTCCTGCTTAAATATCCCGTGCCCCATTCCAGGTAGCCAGGGGTTCTTAGTTTCCAGGAATCAATTATGTCATTCTCTTACCCAGATGTCTACAAAGGGGCACTCAAAGGATTATTCCTGCTATACACACTAAATATGGCACCCAAGGTAGATGGGCAGGCACATAACTGATTTAAAAAATAAATGTGAATCTTGATTATATAACAACTGTAGCTTGTATAGTGGGAATCATGGAGAACTTTGGTATTCAGAGAAAAATAGATCTGCAAGCTTTTTCAAGTTTTAACTCATCAGTATCACCATGACAAATAAAATTTCCCATAAATTGCAATGCAATGTCACCGAAAAAAGTATGGAGCCCATTCATACATAACAAGTCATTATAAGAAAAAAAAATAAATCATGACCAATAAAATGAGAACATTAAGCGATTGGTGAGGTTCACTCATTAGGTATGTAATTCATTCTCACAAGGCACAAAAATTATAAATGACTAGGGTCATCAAATTTTGAGGTCATCTCCAAATGGTGAATGAAAGCTATCAGCACCAGCATCACATTCATGCATTGCTTCAATCAGACATCCAAAAAAAATTTTAGCAGCTGCAGAGTTGCCTGTGATCAATAAAACTTGGTCCTAAATACAATGACATACTTGTCTAGAAAGTTCTACTGTGGAGCACCTCACTTAATAACATCATGGAAGATGTGGGTTCCATTCCTAGGACATTTAAACATGGGTATAAGCAAAATCCGTAGGGTAAATAAAGGCTTCTGGATATTCGACCTGCCGGAAAACTACATAGAGAGCTCAGGCTCTGCGGCTACTGCTATTTCTCCCACGGACAGTGCCCACACAGAGAGGCTAGGGGTTCTGTGTTCAGAGGAGAGCAAATGTTGGCTATGCAAAACAAGTGAAGGGCTGATTTTGCAGGATTCAGGGATGTTGGGGAAGCATGGATGTTACATGTGGGTTTTTTATTTTCTTAGAGATCTTAGGAAGGATGAAACCAGACAGAAATATCCAGGAATAGAGACAGGCATACATGTTCCCACTATCTGCCCTGGCTGTTGTATTGTAGGCAAATTGTTTGAACTTGCCCCCTCAGTTTTCTCAGAGATGTGAATGCCTGGCAGGACCTACATCATAGGGATTTGTGATAATATAATCGTAGAGGGGTTAAGTAACTAAACACAGTGCTTTTGTACAAAGTGTCTTAACAGTTTTTTTTTTTTTACTATTATTTGTAGCACAATATTATTGTACAGTAATCTCAACATTAAATAGTCATATTATTCTTCTTCTCCTGTAGATAGTAAGTTGAGTGCCTTGTTAGACACTAGGTTAAGGATCGAGTATTCAGATGCTAATAAGAGCTGGATACGTAAATGAGAAAGCAGAGAGAGTCTGGAAAACTCCCTTTTTGAACTATAGGATGTTTTTTTTTCTGTTTTTTTTAAGTGGGAAAAGCAGGAATATTTTTTCTACTAGAAGAAAAAAAGGCACAGAGTTTTTAAAAAGAAAGAAAAAGAAAAAAAAAAAAAAGGTAGCAGGGGTTTGGCCTCCCAGCCAGGCCCATTATAGGGAGCAGTGGTAGGTGTGGCTAACTGGGTCCTTAAATGTAGTTGCCCCCGTCATCTCTATAAATCTGGGTATGGAGGGATTCTTAACTAAAAGTTGCCATTTCTACCAATGTTTCAAGAGAACCAGAGATCCTCTATGTTAGATGACATCTAAATATCAATGTATACATGATGCTTAAAAAAATACTGAAGAGAACAAAACCCATCCGTAGACAGTGTGCCCTGAGCCTCTTTTGGTTTGGCGTTTGGACATTGCCCCCTGCACCATTTCGGCTCCCAGGTCTCTGGCACCCTCAGTGCACATCTTTAGAAAGCATTTTCAGGTAGTTTTTGAAACCCCCTAGCACAGGTAAGGGTGCTCGCTGTAATGTGTTTGATATTCAGCCCAGCAGAGGCCGGGAGGAGGCCTGTGCTGGTTCTCTTGTGAGCACCTTCAGGCTTCCCTTTTAACACCCAGGACAGTGATGATAACACTGGGGACCTTGGCCGGCAGTTTTCTAAAGCAGTTGGCTTTTGACTCCTGACAAGCTAAATTTGGGGAGATGACTGCTGATTTGGGTGCAGCCCCTGGGGGCCCCACCACAGATGGGTCTCTCTAAACTGCTCGTGTGTCACACACAGAGCAAGACCCCAACGTGTCTGGTCTCTGCTCCATTGCCCAGTGTATGGAGAGGCCCAGGAGGCCCAGAGCGGTGGGCTTTATCAGCAGTTCTCCTTCTGTGTAAGCCTCATTGTTCGGTTTAATGTCCTTGATCAAAATCTCTGAATTCGGAAGGCCTGGGGATGTACACAAACTGCCTAAGAAATTAAAAATGGGATCATTGTGTTCGCCTTCCTGACAGTGCAGACTCTTATCTCCAGCAGGGTTATCCCAGGAGTCTTTCCCAGGTACTAGAAGGCATCACAGGGACTGTGGGTACATTTGCATGTGATTTGCATACATCTACATAAGCTGAGTGAGCTCCACAAGCCTGAGCCAGGTGATTTTCAAGGTCTGGATTCTAGATCAAGTGGACCCTCATGGACACTTACTGAATATTTTATCCAATGTTTATATAATGCGTATTCTTCTCATCAGCACGTGGTGCGTTCTGCAGGGTAGACCAGATGTTAGGTCACAAAACAAGTCTAAAAATAAGAAAAATTGAAATCATATCAAGTAACATCTCAGACTAGGGTGGAATAAAACTAGGAATCAAAAAGAGGAACTTTGCAGACTTCACAAATACGTGGAAATTAAGCGATGTATCCCTGAAATACCACTGGGTCAATGAAGAAATTAAGAAGGAATTTAAAAAATATATATATTGAGGGCAGTGCCTTTGGCTCAACGGAGTAGGGTGCTGGCCCCGTATGCCAGAGGTGGCAGGTTCAAACTCAGCCCCAGCCAAAAACTGCAAAAAAATATATATATATATATTTATATAGAAACAAATGAAAATGGAAACATCACACACAACCTATGGGATACAGTAAAAGCAGTGATAGCGATAAATAAGTATAACAAAAAAGCAGAAGGATTGCAAATAAACCGGAAGACAGTCTTCCTCAGTAGCATCCATGAGGAAGCAGGGCCTTGGAGGATTGGAAGGGAATCCTGGCCTGAAAGGAATGAATCCATAGAAAATTATATTCCTTTAGTTATTTTAGAGTAAACTCAAGGAAACTTTTATGGAGTGCCCACTATTTTCCAAACACAGGTTTGGTGCAGGAGACTCACGCTAGTCAGTGGTCTTGACCTCTTGACCATTCATTTTAATGAAGGGAAGTGGTCACATAAAACAATTAAGGAACAAGCCAAGAGGAAAAGGCTAAACAGTACTAACAGCTCTGCAGAAAATAAAACTGGGAATAGAATCAAAGAGCAACTCTAAGAAGAGGCAGGGAAGTGACATTTAGTACAATGTTCTGGGAAGAAACCAGAGGCTTAAACACCGAGTCAGCATTGTGAAGAGTTGGGGGGAGTGTTCTCCCAGCAGAGGGAACAAAAAGCCCTTATAATGGAAGGATCTTGGGTGGTTTTATACAGGTGAAAAAGGCCAGTGTCACTGTAACTGGAGAAGAGGACAGTGGCGCAAAATAGGTGGCCACGGATTAGATTGTATGGGCTATAGACCAAGGTAAGGGACATGCATTTCTCTTAAGCTCAGATGGAAGCATAATTATACATCTAATTTTCTATTTTGAAAATGCTGTGGCCGCTATGAATAGATTGGAAGGGGATTATAGGGAAGGGAAGGAGGAGGAGATGAGAAGAGTTGCGGAATTTCCATTGTGGAACTGCTCCAGACTCCGAAAGAAGTGCCTTTGTCAGGGTTGATGGCAGTGAAGGAGGGTAGAACTTTTCAAAGTTCAACTAGTAGGATCTTCTAATGGATTGCACATGAGTATGAGGGTAATGAAAGAACTATTGATCAAGAATTTTTTTTTCGAGACAGAGTCTCACTATGTTGCCCTCGGTAGAGTGCATGGTGTCACAGTTCACAGCAACCTCAAACTCTTGGGCTTAAGCTATTCTCTTGGTTCAGCCTCCCAGTAATTGGGACTACAGGCACCTGCCACAATGACCAGCTATTTTTTGTTGCAGTCGTCATTGTTGTTTAGCTGGTCCAGGCTGGATTCAAACCCACCAGCCTCAGTGTTGTGGCTGGCGCCATAAGCAGTGTGCTACAAGCACCGAGCCTTGACCAAGAATTTTATGTTCAGCAACCAAGTTGATGGGGATACCATCTGCTGAAGGGGGCAGGACTTGATGAGGAACAGGTTTCAGGAGAGATGGCAGAGTAGAAGTTGGGTTTTCCTGCTTGGCATGTGCTTCAGAATGGCTATCAGTATCCCTCGGTGGGAGTGGGGGGACATCCTGCTTTAGGAAACAGGATCAGAGATGGGAAGAAGGGTGATACCAGCTCTGACACTCTCCTGACAACCCTAGCAGTCTCATTTCATTTTGCAGCTCATAGATTCCTAGATAGTTTCTTACAGAGTAGACCTGATCACTTAACTCTCTCAGTTAATACTTACAGACATGAGATGGCATGGATCTCCTTAATTTCTCTTATTTTTATACTGAGTGAAAGTTTTTCATGGACAGACTTGGCAAAGTGATAGATAATTGGTAGATAGACAATGGATAAACAGATGAATGGTAAATGACAGGTGAGATGATGTTGATGGGCAGGTGGATATAAGGATCTGTGTAGACAGTAAATGATAGATAGATGATGGGCAGATAGATAGTAGGTGAGAGAGAGAGATAGTAGATGATAGATGGATAGATAGATGATAGGGAGCTAGATTTTTTGACCAAGGAAATGAGGAAGATAAAGACAGATGAGAGAAACATCATTTCTAGTCAGCCTTAGATGTTCGTGAGAAATCTAGGGGTTTTTTGAAAAAATGAAAAGCCATTGGTATAAATTAGACTTGTACACATTCAACCCTAGCCTTGTACACAACAGTAAGTATTTAAGGAAGGTGGCAATAAGGATATATTTAAAGAAAAAAAATAAAAACAAGCACTGGGCGGTGCCTGCGTCTCAAAGGAGTAGGGTGCTGGCCCCATATACTGGAGGTGGTAGGTTCAAACCCAGCCCTGGCCAAAAAAAAAAAAAAAAAAAAAAAACACTTACATTGAAAAGTATGAAATAAATGTCATCTTCATTACCAAGAAAAGAAAGGAGGCTAAGTGGGTATAAGATGGAGAGCAGATGGAAGGTGAAGAGGTATGGTAACTTAATAATTATTCATTTAATAGGATAGCGTATATTTAGTTCACAACTTCTATGTTTCTGTGAAACATTAAAAAGGCAGAGAATATTTAATATGTCTGCAGCTTTATTTTTAAGTAGTTTGAAATACAGACAGGACTTCCCATGTCCTCTGTAATTGGGCATTTTCTTTTTTAGGGAGCAGTAGAATTTTTAGTTGGTCAACTTAAAGTCACTTTTTGCATTCATAATACACATATAGGGCAATTTTAATTTTTCTGTCACTATGGAAATTTGTGTAAGGCAAGATATGATTAATATAAGAGAAGACAGTATCAGTGTGAAGTTTTGGAAACTAATGGGGCAATCAGTTCTAGAATTTTATGTATTTTTTCTGCAGACCTAAAAATGGGGCCGAGGAATTTCCCAAAACATTCCTCCCGAGTAATCCAAGTAAAACACTTTCAAAAACCCTGAACTAAGATCGTAGTAGACCACCAAGCTTATTCAAGTTCAAATTGAAAGTTTTTAGAAACAAACCATCCTTAGAAAGTTCTAGAAAGTTCTGAATCTTAGTAGATCCAAATGCCTGTCTATTGAGATATGAGCCTCTGTCATCCTTAGTGAATTCCGGGAATATCTCTCAGCTGTTCCTAGAGGCACATCACTTAGGTCAGGAAGAAAATGCCACCTCTCCCTTCTGGGATAAATGTAGAGAGTTCTCATGTTTAGAAATACCTTCCCTCATGTCCATACTTTGACTATTGCCTTTTCTTAGAAATGTTTATTGACAGATCTTTGGTATTTGACCCTCTTCCCAAAGACTTGGGGTACCATAACACATCTGCCCTCCTCTGTCTTTTAATAATTCCACAATGGTTGTTTTCATAAAGATTTACCAGTAAGAGAAGGAAATCCGTCACAACACCCTAAACTGTGATAATTCTCTAGAGATCATTCTCTAAATAATACCCACCTGTAATATGCTTCCTGATTTGTGAATTTCTTTTATGCTCATTTTTGGAGTAAGAAATTTGTAAAGGGCCAGAACTCATTTTACAGAAAACTCTCCAACCAGAACATTTGGAAAATTACAAGATTCCAGTAATCTTATATATAGATTATTTGAAAGTTACCTTAGATATCATGCATTGATTAAGAATTTTTTACGGTTCTTGAATGCATTGAAATGTATTCCACACTAAATCTCTAGGGGATAAAATATAATTTTCAGTGGTATTCAAAACTCGCTTTGGAATTCTGTAGCATTGCAGGGTCTTAATTAGGAATGACAATTTTTGGAGTACGTAGCTGCAAAAAATTCTGTTTATGCAAGCTTTCAAGTTTTTATGAACTTAAAGCCAAGGGACATGGTGGATTATTTAGCAATGATATATGAAATAAGACAAATTGAAATGACTATAGTGGGTCTAACATATATCAGTGCGGTAGAAAATTAATTACCACATCATTTTCAAATGGTTTCTCTGTAGCTGGTCAGTAGTTTCTATTCTGCTAATTTGCATTAGCAGAAAATCAAAGAAGGGCATAAATCCACTTTTATGTGGTTTTCAAATGCATATTTGTGTGCAGGCCTAAACTACACGTACTTTACATTTTAAAATTAAAAAAAAATACTTCAGGCTGTTTTATTTGCAGTCAGTTTGCAATGAGGGAGGCTGTTGAATCACATGTGATGATAATGTTTTTGTCTATCTGTTTTAAGGCTGGAAATTGAATCCAGTTGTGGGTGCAGTCTACAGCCCTGAATTCTATGCAGGTAAACACTTAACTCTTTGCATGATGCCTCCCTGGTCTTTTCTAAATGTGCTTTGCCTGCCAGTAAAGAATGGGTTTTGTAAAATAATCCCAACCAAGTGAATTCCTGTCCTAACAGGTTCTGAATGATTTCTTTGGGCAAAACCAAGAGAGTTTAAAACACTTTTAAAATTAATGGGGGATCACATACGTGATGCTGTGGGGTAAGCAGGGAGCCACTGCTCCTTCTGACATTTCTCTTTGATTTTGCCTTAAAAGAGCATTGAGACTTTGTTCAATAGAACATTGAACAAATGGAGAGCCATTCACACCCATTTTCTTTCATTGTGTCTGAGCGTGTCTTTTAGCCATACATTTCCATTTGGGGGTTAACGTTTTCTTTTTCCTGGCAAAGCAGAGAATCTGCTTAATTTTCCCATTAATGTGGAATTGCCGACAGAAATCCTGTTCAGAAAAATATTTTTAAAAAATTAAGTTGCCTTTCTTTCTTCCTTAATTAATTTCCCTCAGCAATTCCATTTCCCTGTCCTTTGCTTTCCAGGATATCTCTCACCCTTTACCCTTCCCTGCCTAAGCACCAACTACCCCTCCACTGGGAAACCCACTCTTAGAAAACTCAGTTATGGATTTGGGGAGAACATAAACCAGAACAGTGGCTGAGATTTGGGGTTTTGACATGCTGGGCTTAGCCTGTCGTGTCTCCTCGCTCATTAACAAGGCAGCATTGAACACCCAGAACCTTAGTAGCAAATTTGCCACGTGGCTGTAGAAGAGAAGTCTGTTTTGATGTGGCTTTTGCTTTTAAATAAGGAGAAATAGATAACCGGTTGATGTAGAGCTGCTCGCTTAGTGACAGCCCTTGACGGTAAGTTCTAGGCCTGGCTTTGTTTTTTCCTAGGATGCCTAACTTTTGTCATTTTCTTATGCTAATCATCAACCCTTATTGATGGGAAAGGGACACATAGGAAACTTAGCTACTCTAGTACAGTAACCACGTTTCAATTTTGAGAAAGAATTTTAAGTTTGGTAAATCTGGGGAGGCTCAGTGTGGTAGCCGAGTTGTGGGTAATGGGTGGGTAATGTTTGCAGTTGGTCTTCACGTGCGAGCTTTGTCAGGAACCCGGGTTAAGTCCAGGGATTCTACCTCTGCAGAATGACTGTGTTGACCCTTATGGACGTGGAAAGACTTAGCAGTAAGGCTTGCTGTGATCATAGTGTGGATCTTATATCCAGAAAGAACACACAGCAGAGTGAGAAACGCGAAAACTGTACCCTGACAGCCCAGGTTCAAATCCCGGCTTCCCTACTCACCAGCTGTTGGACTCTGGGCAAGTCACTTAACCTCTCTGTGCCTCAGTTTCTTCATCTCTTAAATGGCGATGGTGATCCCAGCAAACCAAAGGTTTTTATTAGAATTAAATGGGTTAATATGTTTGGTGTGTTTTGGTGCATAGCCAGCGCCATGTAAACATCTGGTTAATAAAAATGAATAAGTTAATGTTTCACCTGTCTGCCGTAAAGGGAAAGTGAACCAAGAGCTGACTGAACTGAATTCTGAGCATACTGTTAGACTACGAGATTCTTTTCTTTATTCGTGAGAGGATAGTTCTTCAGTTCTCAGCAAATCCATTTCGGCGTAGTTAATTGCTGGGACTCAGGGGCATGGCAGTCAGTTCAGAGGGTACAGGGACCTCAGCAGGTATTGCTGGGGTCCATCCTTGTGAATAGCAGCAGGGCAAGGAAATTCTCCAAAAGGTGAAAGGGGAAAGACAGGAGCCCCACGGCCCCAGCAGGCACCGCCCATGAAACGGAGTTAACCAGACCGTAGAAGTGGCAGATCCTATGTGTGTGTGAGTCTGCGCACACACCTGGGTGCATCTTTTCTCTCCTACATTATGAGAACAAGAAGCAAGAAGTCTTCCCACAGCGGGCAGGGGAGTAGAGTGCAGATGAGAGGAAAGTCCCTTTTTTCTGGTCCTATGAAATAAAGTCTTCTTGTTGGTCATCCATGGCTCTCCTTACCAGGAAAACACTAAGTATCTCCTTGACTTGTGCCTTCCAAAGCCACATGCGTACCTGCCAGTGTTAACGAGGACATTAAGGTGGAGAGAACAGTTCAGATGGACTTAGACTTTTAAGAACATGTGTGTACGTTCTAAGCATGTTCTGCATGCTGAGAGCATCAGAGCAGCTATTGAGATTTTCCCAGAATCCAGCCTCAGAAGTGAGACAGGAGGGGGACAACTCATAACAATGGGTAATAGTGAGTGGATGTTTTCTATGGGCTAGACACGGTTCTAAGCGCTTATGTAAAGTAAGGCGTTGGGTCCTCACGGCAATGTTCCATATGGGGAAAGTGAAGTATAAATATTTGCATCACTAGTCTGAAATTTCAGTGATACCTAAGAGAAAATAAAAAATAAAATAAAACAACTAAAATTTTTCAAAAAGAAAATAGCTTTGTTCATTCCAGAGCCTGTGTTCTTCACAGCCAGCTTATACTGTTTCTTTGTTTCTTAAATTAATATTAGAAGTCATAATTCCCATCAGCTGTGCCCTACGTGCTACTTCTCTTGTCCAAACCAGTCAAAGAAGAGAATTAATCAGTTTGGATTCTTCTAACCATCACCATATTGTGTGTTAATTGGTTCTGTCAAAGCAAGCTTTAAGGAGCTTAGGGGGGGAATATTTCTATGAGCTGTCCCAATGAAATTAAGTCTAAAAAACTGCAGCATGGAAAAGTAAATGCTACTTAAGAAATCAGAGTATCTACCATTTTCTGGATTAATTCCCTCCACCCAGTTGCTTTTTCTTTTCACCTGTGTATTTGTGCTATGTAGGTAGTCAGAGTTCACAGTATTCACAAATGTGGGGAAATGTAGCAATTTCAAAACTCCAGAGCAATTCCTTTGGAATATTGCAAGACCCACAAGCACCGAGAATCCAGCCAGCTTAAATCTAAGATTTTAGGCACCTGTACCCGTGGAATGTATATATGCAAAGATAGAGATGTAGAATGTGTTCATTTCCATATCCAGGTGTAATTATTAGTATCATCCATCTACATATCCGTGACTAAGAATGTATGAGGCTTTTAAAATTTCCCCAGCTAAGAAAATAGTGTGGATTTATCTTGCAATTTTGAGTGTGCCTCAAAGCCGAAATGAAGACCCTGTCATTGATTAGCTTTGGGTATTCAGCAGGCCAGCCTCATATCTGCTTAAGATAGAAAGCCAGACTTATTAGTCATTTCTATATATAAGACTTTGTGTTAATGACACATTTCATAATATTCCCGTAGTATAATTATTGATTTTCTGAAGCTTATGCAGAATTAACTACCCAGTCTCCAATTGCCTCCCAGAATGGGGCATGAAAAGTTCACATATTTTGTAAATTAAAATCAATATTTTCAATCTCTCCTGAAGGTAATTTTCCTAATTTAGTGGACTTTTTCCTAACATTTATTTTCTCTTTTAATTATAAAATGGCAAGTTATTGATTTTTGTATATCCCCTTTGGGTGCCCCGAGTGCATTTTTATTGCTAATGCAAGGTGGGGGTGGGCAGAGCCATGGCACTCTTAATGAGGACCTTTAATTACTAGCCGAACAGTATTAATTTGCTTTGATAAATTATGACATTCTCTCTCCCTCACACATTCCAGGGGAAGCATTTAGAGAGCTCTTATGAAAGGTCTTTCATTTTTGATTTTTTTAAATTCTTATCAAGTCATTGTGTAAGAATTCTTTTAAATGCTTATCCAGAGCAAATGTACATAAATCCACATATCCCATGAACACATATAAATCTTCTCCAAAGAGTGATAAGCATTTTTCTATAAAGCTAAACAGCATTGATTATTTTCCTTCAGGCTGATCATCTTCATATTCCTTGAGGCTTATTCTTAAGAGAAATGATTGATAACTTAATTAAAAAAAAAAAAGACTGGATTGGTCTGAAGATGGTGGCCATTCCATTTTAGGGTTTAAACATAATTGAAGGCACTACATAGAAGCAGAATATTTATAAATATTCACTCCTTGAAGCATGTCTCGAATTATTTGGTATAATTAAAAAAGGTGTTTCCAAGAATCTGGAGGCTACAAGGGGATTCTTAAGACTTTCCCTGTCAGTGTGAGAAGTTCCCTTATCTTCTCATATGTAGAAATATATATATATATATATATATATGTATGTATGTATGTATTTTAAAAGTAGTGTCTTTTAGAGATAATCACAACTCACCAGCAAAACTGTTGATTTAAAGCACCTTTAATCTTCATAAATAAGTAAAGCAAAATAAAAATAAATAACAGAAGGTTATGCAAAGTTGTCAGCATGGTACTGACAAATGAGAAATTTATCCGTTTCTCAATTGCCAGTAAGATACACACTGCAAGGCTCACCCACATTGTATATCATATCTGCCAACTCATTTCTGTGATTAAATATTCCATCAGTGGGGCTGTAAGGCCACAAAGCTTAACAAGATTTGTAAGACGCACCACTTGAACACACATAACTCACTTCCAGGGATGGGAAGCACCCTGCCTGTGAAGGAAAATTGGAATTGAGTTAAATTACTCCATGAGACACAATCAATAGGAAAAGGAAAAGCTCCTCTAATGAAATGCAGCTCTAAGATACAGTTTGGTCCTGAGGACAAGAAACGTGTGATTATGGTGGAAAGTGAGGGGGACACAGAGTATGTCAACGGTATGAAAACCGTGAAGAGCCTGGTGAACAATACTCCTAGGGATGCTGCTACGGTCAGCAGGTTTTGGGAAGGAATAAGGACATCCTGAATAGATACTATTCCAGAAAATAAAGATTTCCAGTTTGGAGAGGAAAAACTAGATAAATAGATGTTCTGAAAGCAGGGTGCATCAGACAGCAGAGTCGCATTTGAAGGGTGGAGGCCAGGGCTGGAAACAAGCTCAGCCTGGGGTTGCTGGGAGGATCAGATAAGACCATGGAAGTAAGAGAACCTCCCAGCCAGTACAGTGAAATAGAAACGCAAGAGGTGAGTGTGATCGCTGGAGTCACCTCAATTGATGATGTCCGCGCCCATAATGACCTGGGCATGGATCACGTGACTTGTTACCAGGCCAAGCGATGGGAAGGTATATTGGGATCTCCGTGAAATGTTTAAAAGTGAAGAGGACAGACATAGTACTCTGTAGTTGGTTATCTTAAAAGAGGGGTGTATTTCACCTTGGATTTTCCATACGCAGCTATTGGTTTTCTCTGGGCTCTGGCCACGGTGTGAACAATGATTCATCTCAGAACTGCGTTAAAAGGAGGTTGGCTGAAGGACTTTCCTCTCCTTTAGTCTCCCCCACCTCGGAGAACCCATAGTGAACTGTAGTTCCTGACTTACCATTTATTGGGTTGGATTGAGATCGAGCTCAGGGTGATTTTGCTAAAATCCTGGGAAGGGTACAGAGCCTGCTTTGTTTGGAAGGAGTAGCTTGGCAGCGTGAAAATGTCCAGGGGAAGCTTGAAAGGTCCCTGCCACTACCCAAAACCCTCAAAGCAGAAAATATTGAGGTACCCCCTCCCTCTTTCCCCAAGCTCTGACATTTGTCCATACGGGCCTAGAGGACCAGCCCAGACTTGACTCCTGGCAATGGCTGTAAGGAGCGTTTCACGCATCTGCTGGATTCAAACGCAGTGCACTCTAGTGAACCGGACTGGGAGAGTCCAGATTTGAGTCCCCAAGCAAAGGATTTTCAGTCCGGAAATGTTCCACTTCAAAGAGTTGATCTAGCGCACCTGTTCACCTTTGCCTCCCTTTCACTTGCACTTCATACTGTTCTCCCCTCTTCTCTCCCCATCTGTCTTATCAGATTTTCCTTCCTGTTCCACCCACATTGGCCTTAATTTTTATCTGCATGCTTCTATGTCCCAGAGAGGGAATGCAGATCGTCTTTGATGGGAGCCCGTGGGGTTTTTTGATCTTCAAATAAGATCAGTACTTGCTTATGTGCTAAAAACTGCATTTTTGAAATAAATTTGTTTCCTTCCTATTACATGGGAAGGCTGTCGGGGAGTGCTCCCTCCACACACAGACAAAAGAAGGGGTCGCTGGATGATCCTTGTACAAGCAGCCCCACCTCTTAGCCAGGGAAGGCGAATGAGGTTTGAATATCTGGCTCTGGATACGTTTCAGAGGGAAATTTTTCAGCTACCATTATCAATATATTGAGAAACTCAAAACCTTAGCAACAATAAGCTGGTTTGGGGCACTAATTCTATGCCAGGAACTGTGCCAAACGCTTTATATCTCCTCCAATCCCATCAGCTTCATTATCAGATAATGAAATGAAGTCTTCGTGGAGTAGATGAACAGACCAGGGCGTGACCTAGTGTCTTCTATTTATTAGGCCATATTATTAGTGTCTTCTATGTATTATTAGGCAAATAATAATTAGCAAGAATATGTTTGTGTTTAATATCACCTGTTGTGTGACCAACTCCATGATCAGAACTTTACATATACGTAAACAGATTCAAAGTCTGCAGGGTAAATGTCATCTACTTCTCATTTTGCAGACAGATTAGAAACCAAGTGAAGTTAAATCACCAAGGTTGTTGACCTTGAAAGTTAAAGAGTAGATTCAAAGCCATATCTTTGTGATTCTGAAGCTCTTTCTTCCCACAAGTTACTTCCCACACATAAGTTACTTAATATCCTGAATAAATGGTTCTCCCACCCGCCCTGCCTCTGGGGACAAAGAAAGACTTTAATGGGGCAGGAGGGAGAAGAACAGAGCCCCACCAGGTATCAGCTCAGCTCCCACATAGTTGCAAAAGGCTTTTCTTAGCCTCATCAGTATAGCTGGATTGGGGAAGGGAGCCCAGGGGGCCTTCTGGGGCTCTTCTGGAGTGTGGATCAGGATCATGGGTGTATCTTTAGGATTATGGTGGATTAATGTAACAGTTCTTAACTTGAAGAGACTTTCCTCTCAGGGGCTTGGGCAATTTTTTGGAAGCTTTTTTTATTCTTCCATTCTGGAGTGGGGTCCTCTAGTGACATCTAGTGGGTGGAGGCCAGAAGTGCTGCTGAGAATCCCACAGTGCACAGTATAGCCCCCACCACAAATAACCATCTGGCCCCAAATATCCTAATGGAAACATCTTAAAGATGTCACATATGCACCACACATCTTGACAACTCTCATGCCCTACCAACTGCTACCACTAGTGATGTAGGAGCAGCAGCAGTCATCAGTGGCAGTCAAAAGAATTTAAAGGGAGTGACTTTCCTCTTCTGGGCACTACACTGTGGCTTTTTAACTCCAGAATGGAAAAGCATAAAATTGCTGCATGAGGCGCTCCCCCAAGACCACCCTCAGGCTTCTTGATGAACTAGAGGGATTTACTGGACTCACAAAGGCTGTTACAGTCACAGTTACGGTGCATTACAGCAGAAGAATACTAGTGAGAAGTCAGCAAAGGGAAAAAATGCATGGGGTGGGGGAGCATGTAGGAGAAACCAGGAAAAAGCTTCCAGATGTCTTCTGCCAGTGGAGTCACACAGCTACACTTAATTTTCTCCCAAAATGGCATGGGACAACACACACAAAGTTGTCACATGAACCAGTGGTGCTCACCTGAGCCTCAGTGTCCTCTGTTTCTGGGAGGGTCCATCACATAGGCAGGCTGCACCTGTGCCACTGACCTTAACTCTTAGACCTCAGTCCCCTGGGAAAAACAAGCATTTACCATAAATCACATTGTTTCCTTAAACTATCTGATCACACTGGTTAAGTACATTCCAAGGCCGCAGGCATGCAAAAATAGTCTTATCGGGCACAGAATATTCTAAGGGCTCAGAGCTCATCTCCCAGGAGTCAACCAAAGTCTGGTACTAAAGATAAGCCTTTTAAAAAATGTGCAGGGTTTGAGGCACCCAAAGCTTACTGACTTAACCTTTCTCTGCACAACGTAAAAATAAAAAGGATTGCAAGCTCAGAATATATAGCAACAGTGATAATGATGGCAGTGATGAGGATGGCGATGATAACAAAGGATGTTGTCACGTTGCTTAATTCAAAAAAAAAAAAAAAGACTAAGCCAGGAGAAAAGAATGTATGGCTTGTTCCGTTATAGGAGCAGTCAACAAACTTCTTCAGTATAGGGCCAGATGATAAATGTTTTCAACTTTGACGTCCATATGGTCTCTGTTGGAACTGTTCACTTCTGCAGCTGTAGCACAGAAGTAACCAGGAACACTATGCGAATGAATGGGCATGTCTGTGTTCTAATAAAAAAGGAAGGATATGGAAGTTTAAATTTCATTTAATTTTCACATGTCACCAAATAGTTGCCCCCAACCATGTAAAACTGTGAAAGTTACTGTTAGTTTATAAGCAGTACAGAAAACTGGCCCTACTTTGCTGTGCCTAGCTTAGAGTCCAGACTTAATAAACAAAAAGCCACCTGTTTAAGCCCTGAGGAGTTTTGTTTTCTGGGTTTTTTTTAAAGTACTTTTTTGCAGGTACATACCACGTGAACCTTAGCTGGATGTCACCCAGTCATATGAGGTTCATCTGGCAGGGGACAAAGAAAAAGACAGAATATTAACAAACAATTGCTTCTGTTAAGTCATACTTAATGCAGACTTAGGGTATTGGGGGCCAGAGGCTGCAAAGTGCTGAGATAGCAGAGACAAACTCAGGCCTTCCCTCCAGAAGTCAACAGGGTAGGGAAGGATGTAACCTGCCAGGGTGCAAGTACGTGAACAACGACCCGGGATGAAAGCGCAGTGAAAATCGGGTCTGGAAGGTTAAGGAAGACCTCACCCAGCTAGAGAGTGGGGAAGGGGCACTGTAGGGTTAAGTAGGAGGAGGCTGGTAGAGTCCCAAGATGTTTCTCAACCTTTATTTTCAGAATCCATTGAGGAATGTTAAAAAAAATGTGTGTGTGTGTATATATATATATATATGTATGTATATGTGTATGTGTGTGTGTGTATATATATGTGTGTGTGTGTCCTTGCTCTTCACTTGCTACCTACTGGTGGGAAATTCTGACCCAAGTTATGTTTTTTCCAAAGACTGAGAAATAATGATCAGAAGGGTACCTTCTAGAGAATGTTTGCCAAAGGTCTGAACAGTTTATGTAAAGGAATCTGGATTCTAGAGTGTACCTTTTTTTAAAAAAAATTTCAGGTTAATATGAGGGCATAAGCAACTAGGTTACAATATTTGTTTTTGTCAGGTAGAGTCCCTCTTGCGTCCTATACCCAAGAGGTGTGCCAGATGCCCTTACAGTGTGCCCATTAGGTGGAGCACACCAATATCCTTTCCCCTTCTCCTCCTTCGCTCCCCTCCCCCCAGGTGAATTTAATTTTTCTTTTATGTAAGTGTGTATTAGGTCAAAGGATATCTTTGATTGGTAGGCAGCCATTGAAAGCTCTGTGAAAAAAATAAATAAAAATAAATAAGAAAAAAGTCCTGGTAATGAGTTAGCACCTATATCTACATTCAAAACAAACAAGGCCATAAGGGCTATTGCTGTATATATAAAATCCTACCATCAGCTGCTCTCCCTTGAGATCGGGCTCTTGTTCACTAAATGTGCACCCAGCATAAGTACTCTCGTGAAACTCATCTTCTGGTTTTGTTTAAATCTTTTCCTAGGAAAGTAAATGACCAGGTAAATTACATAAGGCGATTGGATTTCTGTTAATGTTTTCTAACTTGTGTTACCATCACATTCTACAGCATTTAGTTCTCAATATTTTTGGCCGCCTCCTTTTAACATCCTTTTCAGAAGTTAATGCACGGCTATTTCCCCCATCAACTAAGCTAGAATGTAAATAGAGACAAATTGGGCCAATAGTGTGTAATATCCTTTCTGTTAGTTATATGTAGATACCCATTCTCTAAATATAAAACAAAGCTGCCCTGTCATCTTTTGAAAATGTGGTGTTGACATCCCAACTCACAAATGGCCAAATCCTACTTAGAGTTACTACACTGATGACAGTTAATGCATTTCTAGAACTTCTGTGGAACAGTTACAACCCATTATAGTTGAAATACTGGTTTATGAAAAATTAATAAAGCCAGTGGAAAATGGAATTCAGCATCTGCATTAGCTATTTACACCAAAAGAACCAGCTAGAATTAATTATGCCGTATGCTACATTCTAATGAGTTTTTCATTAAACTGTATACCATTATGGAATCTAAACAAGGATTATTCAAAGAATAATGCCAACGGCTGTTATTTTGTTGAGAGACTAAATTAGTTAATGGGTTATACATTTAAATCTGATGCAAAGGTTAATCGATGCACACTTACTATTAAACCCAGTATCGTTCTAAAACACGAACACCCCAATATTACTGATATTTCCTCTGAAGAAAATAATTAGCCTATTCGTGTGTTTCTCGTGTTTGTTTGAAGTACATGTGGTATTGTAAAGATTGCTCTCTGTCATTTTTTAAAATAATTTTCACCAGCTGAAATATTCTATTTGCTTTTCGCCCATAGCAGGGGGGGTGGAAGGAAGTGTGTGTGTATTGTGGGAGGCATATTTAAACAACTTTGTCCGATTACTCTTTGAGAGATTCAAAAGCAAAGTATACAATATTTTCTACTCTCACTAAAATAGTGTGGTCAAGATTTTAAACCTAATCCGGAAAGACTTAGGAAGGCAATTTGGTGGCACCTCACCTAATGTGCACAATTCAAGGGTATATTTCAAAATAACTAAGAGTAAATTTTAAATGCCTTAGCACATAAACAAGTAGGCTCCATCAGTTTGAGTTAAGCCTTCCACATTTCACATCAAATCACCACATTGTTGCTGGAAGGGTCAGGTGAAACCTACTAAATGCAGAACACAAATGTTTTCACACAACAAACGAGAAAATCCCATGAAGGTTATGTCAAACAGGTGGATGAAAATATTTCAGATTGTATATGAAGCCCGCACACTGTACCCCATGATTGAACTAATATACACAGCTATGATTCAATAAAAAAATAATAATTTAAAAAATAAATTTAAAACCTT
>CAUYRH010162077.1:0-36005 GCA_963574655.1 Perodicticus potto
TTGCAGCCCAATTCATAATTGCTAAGTCATGGAAGAAGCCCAAGTGCCCATCGACCCACGAATGGATTAATAAATTGTGGTACATGTATACCATGGAATACTATGCAGCCTTAAAGAAAGATGGAGACTTTACCTCTTTCACGTTTACATGGATGGAGCTGAAACATATTCTTAGCAAAGTATCTCAAGAATGGAAGAAAAAGTATCCAATGTACTCAGCCCTACTATGAAGCTAATTGATAGCTTTCATATGAGCTATAAATTAGCTTTTATAACCCAATTATAGCACAAGAATATGGGGAAAGGGGGAAGGAAGGGGAAAGCAGGGGAAAGGAGGGGGAAGGATGGGTGGAGGGAGGGTAATTGGTGGGACCACACCTACGGTGCATCTTAGAAGGGTACAGGTGAAACTTACTACATGCAGAATATAAATGTCTTAACACAATAACTAAGAAAATGCCATGAAGGCTATGTTAACCAGTTAGATGAAAATATTTCAAATTGTATATAAAACCAGCACATTGTACCCCATGATTGCATTAATGTACACAGCTATGATTTAATAAAAATAAATAAATAAATAAATAAGCAAGCCAGCTATCATCATAGATCCCAAGTGCACTCCAGCTATCATCATAGATCCCAAGTGCACTACTTGTTCCTGAAAGGCCTGCTTATTAATTAAAGTGCTGGACAGCTCTTTAAGGAACATGTCTACCTACAAAAGCCAAAAAAAAAGATATGACAATTGGGCTCCTCCTCAAAACACCAAAAAACGACTACTAGAAATTAAAAGTACATCCCCAATAGCTAAATGCATCCATGCTTTCCTGACACAGTCTCTTCAAAAGGATTTTACTCAAAGATACTTGAATAATTTGGTTCTCCAGCCCCAAATAACAATTTATAACCAATTTACCTGTTCAGCGAATACAAAGCATCAAGAAGGCGTTTTATTTTCAAATACCATTAAACCGTAGAAAAAGCATGAGATGTGAACTTACCCGGTGTACGTCATAATGAAGTCCACGAATTGCAAAATTGGGGTCATACTCATACTTCTTGATTTCCACAGGATACTAAGAAAGAAGAAAGGATTTCACTTTAGCCAACAAGGTACCAAGTCCAGGATCATGTCTTGACCTGGCCTTGTACACAGGCTGGTGGGAAGGTGGGGTCAGAGGACGAACCACAGCTTATCTCTCTGCTTTGGGCCTGAGTGCCTCCTGGAAAGCACACGGGCCACAGAGCCTCCATCGTGCCTGGAGCACCGCTGATCTGCCCAAGCACGGCTGGCCTCATCCTTTCCCCCTCAAGTACTCTCATTTTAACTCTCCCCTCTCAGCTCTCCCCGCCCCAAGGCCCAGGTAACCCATCTGCTCCTCCCTCCATCCATCTCTCTCCCCACCTTGTTTCCAAGGCTGCTGAGGAGGAACTGGAAGGTGCCTTCTATTTCTATAAGCACAACTTCTCCCAAACACGTTGTCAACCATCCATTTAGCTCTAGTTTGAGCACCTCAGTGCAATAGCCCCCCGGGGTGGCCCCACCACCAGCTTTCACTGACTGACCCAAGGTGAAAACTTTTCACAGGGGGCCCTCTACACAGCCTTCATCTCTTTGCTTATCTGGACAGTTGGCCACCACTCACCTCCACGATGGCCCCCATGGCTACCCAGTTGCTCAACACCCAGACCCCAGATGCTCTGTCTCAGAACACTCAACTCCCCTGTCATTCTCAAGCCAATCCTCACACTGTGCAAACACACTGGCCCCTCCCTCCCTACCGCACCAGGCGTCCAACTCCTTCCTCCCTCCCGAAAGCTCAGAGCACCAGCCACCCAGCTGGTGGCACCCACCTGCGGTCACTGCTTCTGCTGGTACAGCATGGCGGGCCTTGCCATCCTCATTTTACAGAGGGGACATTCCAGGTCTGGATGAAACACGCAGCCTGGACCACCCCAGCTGGGGCACTGTAGGAAAGTCGGCTCGGACCTTCGCCTCTGCTCTCCCCTAAACCCCCTCTGCCCTCAGAGCACTGGCCTGCAGGACAGAACATCTACGCATGAGTCTAGGTAGGCGACATCACCTGTACCTTCCAATCATGATGTAAGCTGCTTATGCAAAAACCTGCACCACTTTTAAGCCAGCCAAGAAACCTCCCTGCACAGCTGCGCTGCTAACTTCCCACGGCCAGGGTCCCACTTGTGCAAGAACATTTGCTGGAACTACCCAGCTGAGCCACGTGCACCAAGTTCTCAAGTCAAGCTGCACACAGCACCGACTCAAATGTCACGTTTGGGCTCATTTATCTACCACCTGCCATGCGTGCCAAGAAATCACTACTCCGACGTTTCCACTTATGGGCTTCTCCGAGCATTCTGAACACTGTGTACAGACCCGCATTCTTCCTGTCAGCCTGGACACAGCTGTCACAGAACCTGGAACCACGGTTCTGCTTACTGGAGAGGGGCTGAGGGACTTCAGCAGCTCTGTGATCTCCTTTCAAACTCAGGAGAGATGAAGGAGTTAGAAGGCAGACAGGAAAGATGTATTTTAAATGTCACTGAGAGACGTGTCTGGACGGAGCATTTGCTATGTGCTACACTCTAGATGCTTTCTCTGGCTTTACCGACTTTATTTCTTACCGTGCCAACCCCAAGGAGATAGGGAATCTCATGCCTGTTTTTCCTGCTGAATAATCTGAAGATCAAAGACAGAGAACGTGCCTAGAGTCACAAAGCTAGACGGCAGTCAGGTCACTATTTGAATACAGGTCTGTGTCACGCCCAACCACCGCATATGCCTTCTAAAGCAACTCTGAGCCACCATGCTGGACACCTGTGGCAGCCCCCAAGGACAGCAAGCATCCGCCACCTCAGAAGGAGCTTTGTAAGTCTGCCAAAAGGACCTACAGTTAGGAGTGGAACGCTGACTATCTGACCTCAGTGCCGAGGCATGAATGACAGCATACACCGCTGAGAAGTCTGGCATTTCTTTCTCTGAATGAGGTTTGTCTGGGCTGGAAGGCCACGCCCCCACGTGCACGCACACACTTGCCCCCTGCCTCTCACGCTCACTGATTTCTTGGAGAGCCACCCCAGAGAGATATGCAATGTTTAGCAAGTAGTCCAAAGACCACAGCAAACGACCTTGAGAGCTGGCACAGGCAGCTGAAAGAGCCTCGCCCTGACAATTTCATAATGAAGAAGGTGGCTCCCAGGCTGAGAGAACAGGTGTCAAATCCTGGCTGACAGTAGAACCTCTGTAAGTTGACCACCCAAGCGACTAGAACAAACCAGTCAACATACAGAGATGGTCAACATAAGGAACTCGGCCTGCTGTACTGACACGTACCTATGGTGCGTGTCTGGTCTATGAAAATTAGGTCAACTTAAAAAGTGGTCAACGTAGGGAGGTGGTCACCTGTGAAGGTTCCACAGTAGTTAGCTCTTTTTGTTTGTTTGTTTGTTTTATTTTTTGAGATAGGGTCTCACTTTGTCATCCAGGCTAGAGTGCTGGAGTAACAACGGCATGATCATAGCTCAACACAACCTCGAACTCTGGGCTCAAGAATGCACCGTCATACCCAGCTAAGCTTTTTATTTTTTGTAGAGATGGAATCTCACTGTATGTTGCCCAGGCTGGTCCCCCAAATCCTGGCCTCAAGTGACCTACCTCAGCCTCCCAAAGTGCTGAGACTACAGGTGTGAACCACCAAGCCTGGCCAACACTGGTTCTTTAGTTGTGACAAATGTATCACAGCAATATAAAGTGTTAACGTTTGGGAAATTGGGAATTCAGTATCATCTTTGCAACTTCTCTACAAGCCCAAAACTATCCTGAAACTAAAAGTTGATTTAAGAAAGAGAGAGGGTCTGCAGAATTTGCTGAGGGACCAGATGTGTGACATAGAATGTAACGGGTCAAAGCTGCTATAACCCGGTGATCACTGGGGCTAACTAATGAGAAGAGAATTCAAACAAAGTTGTGAAGCCAGGCCCCTGCGATTCCTGGCGGACGTGGGACATGAAAATATGGAACCAGTTGTTACCCGAATCTTTTTAATTTCCATTTTTATAAAAAACAGGGTAATTACAAAGCAGCTGAAACTTGTTCCATTTGTTTCTTAGAATGTCCCTAATAGCGAATTTACTGTTCTATCACTGTGTGTCTCAAAAGCAGATGTCTTTCCATCTCTCCGCGGACACAAAGTGCGTCCAGTCTCAGCTGGAAAAAAATGGTACTGAATGGCATCTTGGAAGAATTATTTGGTTTAATCACAGCAAGAGAAAACTCTGCATAAGCCTAACTGACACTACGGATATACCTAATATAATTAGTGTTGTAACATTTCTTTTATCAAACCAACAAACAGACATAACGAGAGTGAAATTTCAATAATCTTACATCTAGAGGCTTTTCTAATCACCATGATTGTACCTTTTATTTTATCCGTCTATTTCATCTTTCCCCCCTAAATTCCATAAATTTTTTATGTTCATAAATGTTTTATTTTCATGAATATTTTATTTTCATCCAAACGAAAAACCCATAGGCTGGAAAGATGTTACCAACACTACACGGGGCACCATGGAATGCAAGAGAGCACACAGGTCCCTCGCAGGTCTGGGGGAAATCCTGCCCCCCACTGGCCGTGAACTTGATCTAGTAGCGTAACTCTTTGAGCCTCAGTTTCCTCAAATGTAAAGCACAGGTGACATTATACGTGTGGAGTTGTGCAGACTAAAAAAAACAACATTAGTAAATAGCTAACATTTATTGAGTGTTTCCTATGTGCCAGACACTTTACGTACATGAACGGGTGCAGTTATCATAGTAACACTGTGGGAAGAGCATTGTTCCCATGCCCATTTTACAAAGGAGGAAACCGAGGCCCAGAGAAACTGGATGAGCTGATGAAGATTACATAGGAAATAAGAGTGGAAGGCCAGGATTTGAATGCTGGCAGTCAGGCCTGACAACCTGTGCTTCTGACACCTCGCAGACAGCAAGCACTGCCGCCAGGATCGGGACCAGGACATGCTTTTTGTAAGTGACATCAAGGTCATAGAGAACACTGCAGCTGACCTGGAAGGAGAATGCCAGCATCAACCCGAAACTCCCCCGGTGCCACAGGGGGTGGTGAAGAGAGAGCGTCGGGCAGCAGACAGGAAGTAAGAGCAGAAACTCTTTGTTCTGAGTCTGCCTCCATCCCACCATCCAAGGAAAGGACCACGGTTCAGACCAGTGATTTTCAACCAGTGTGCCATGGCACCCTGGTGCTTCGAGAGGATCTTAGGGGTGCGGCGAAACTTTTTAAAGATCATTAATTAAATTATTTTTGAAAGGAGTTCAAAGCACTGTAAGTACATTCTATTTTTTACTATTTTTTTTGATCAACATAATTTCAGTGTGCCACGGAAGTATAACTATAGGTTCAAGTGTGCTGTGAGATTCAAAAGATAGAAAAAGACTGGTTTAGATGGAAAGAGAAAGTCCCTCAAACAAATAAGGACCGGCTGCTGGGTGGCAAGTGACTAGAGCAGGAGTTCAAATCGAATTAAAGGGCCGCGGCATTAGGAAGGTTGAGAACCACTCAGCTAGAGGGTTTACCTTTGGTAAAGGGTCCGTATATAAAGAAAGCTGGCTATTGGCTTAGCGGCAGAAGGGAAGGTTCTTCCCAATACCATTTCTGCAGTTTGGATAAGGACAAAAGGAGTTGGTTAGATCCACTGATAACCCAAAGCTGAGAGGGATCAGAAAATACACAGTGGATCCAATGGTCAGATCCAAAACTAAGGGAAATTGTGACTGCATGAATAAAAGTACGGTATCCAGAACCAGGGAGGTGATGGTCTCCCTCTATTCTACACTACTCAGATCCTTCCTATGGTAACATCTTCAGTTCAAGGGCTCCCATTTGGGAGGGACAAATCAGCACACACACACCCAGCAAGGTGGCAACCACAATAATGAAGAAGAAAACAGGACAAATGAGAAGGGTTAAGAGTTAATAACAATGAGCCTGGGAAGGGCAGCGCTGTGGCTCAAGGAGTAGGGCGCCAGCCTCATAGACTAGAGGTGGCGGGTTCAAACCCAACCCCTGCCAAAAACTGCAAAAAATAAAAAAATAAAAATAAATAAAAGAACAAAAAAAGGAGCCTAGGAAAAGACATGGAGGGCATAATGGCTGCAATACACACCAGCTCATCATGTCTGGTGAAATTCAAATGGTCAAGTATAAAACATCAGTTTGCACGATTTGAATGTTTAGGTTACTCTCACACACACACACACACACCCAAACCACATTTACCAACACACTCCCTCATGAGGGGGCTGAGATATCACCACCTTATTTGTTTCTCCAATTCCCTGGGGCAGAGAAAGTCGTTTCAACCATCCTGTACGCATCCTCAGCTCTCTGTTTGGGTGTCCATAGAGGCCCCCTTCATGGTAATCCCTGCCTCCTACTTGCCTCCCTTATTTTCCCTGCTTCTACTGCAGGGCTTGGCACAGACGAGGCGCAGAATAAAGGCTTAAGGAACATACGAAGGAAAAAATGAAAACAGAAAAGAGAAGACATCAGTAGCGAAACTCTTTGATGGCAGAATTGTTCAACCCATGGGAAAACTTCCTAGAAATCCAAACTGCCCCCAGAGTAAGGTACGCGAGACCAGAGCTGTCCTTCTCAAGCTGCTCTGGGGAGCTCTCAAAGGACACCAGCCCACGTGACCCTTGAGGATGCTTTTCATCCCGATTCCTGAAGTGTGCACTCAAAACCAGACTAGAGAAAAGAATGTTAGAGCTGAGTATTTTCTTTTTGTCCTTCCTCATTAAAAGCTTTCAATGACGCTATGCTTTAGAAGACATTCCAGCATTCTTTACTTTGTGCAATGCAAACCATAAAACCATGCCTATCATTTGGGGAATTTTTTTTTGTTGTTATGCTGCCCAAAGCTTTATTTCCATTTGATCCAAGTCTTGGGAGAGGACTCCAGAGTGGTTAAAAAGCTGTTTTGTGGCTAGAAGGAGAGGCTCTGGCAGAAGCCCTGATATTTTCAGAAAGGCTCTTCAGAGGTCACCAGGTTCCACAGGGTTTTGAGGAATTCCTACCCAGAACTTAATAGGCTGCCACATCACCAAGCTCTGGGAGAAACTATATTTCTGCTCTGCAAAAAATGAGAATGCAAATATCTATAGCTGAATCTCTACCGAAGAGGAACAAACTTTTGCCAGACACATCTAAACATTTACTTAAAAAAAAAAAAAAAAACTAACTTCCAGATTCAAGTCAGTTGGAAATTTAGAATAGAACAGAGTCCATTCATTCATTCAGCAGCAATTTACTAAAAGGCGTGGGGCCATGTCAGTTCAAGAGTGCCCTAGAGGAAAGTGGGAGGGAGGAAGAAGGAATTGTCCCTGCAGTCTTACCCGGTGTTCGTTGATGAGAAGGTCCCGAGCAGCGTTAAATATCAGCGTGTGCAGGTGCTTTGAATAAAACACCAAGGTGTAATCATAATCGAAGCCGTAGATTTCAATGTCCGACAGGCTCATTTCATTGTTTGAGAAAATGGCATCTGGATTCAATAAGTTGCTCATAATTGAAGGAACCAATTCTGGAAAAAAAGAAAATAAATACATTATACCACATAATAAATAAGTAGTATGATTTCTAAAAAGAAACGCGTAAGCTAGAATACAAGAGGGATTTGCTTGGCCTTGAAAACATGGTGAGCGAAAGAAACCAATCACAAAGGACCACACGTTCCATGATTCTATTTATATGAAAAGTACAGAAATGGAGAATTCATAGAGAAAGTAGAGCCTAAGGGGTTGGAGGTAAGTGGGGAGTAACTGCTAAGGGATACCGAATTTCTTTGGGAGGTGATAGAAATATCCTAAAACCGATTGTGATGATGGTAATGATACGAAAAACCACTGAATGAGGAGACTTTTAATGGGATAATTTTATGCATGTAAATTATATCCCAATAAAACTGTTACTGAAATATTTAAGCCAGGCATGGTATGACTCATGTCTGTAATTCTAACACATTGGGAGACCAACAGGGGAGACTCGCTTGAAGCCAGGAGTTCAAGACCAGCCTGAGCAAGAGTGAGGAGCCCCTACCATCCCTACCTCTACAAAAAATAGAAAAACTGGTGTGGTGTGATGGCGAGCAGCACCTGTAGTCTCAGCTACTCCAAAGTCTGAGGAACAGAATCAGTTTAGCCTGGGAGTTTGAGGCTGCAGTGAGCTATGATGACATCACTGTACTGTACCTGAGACAATAGAATGAGACTGCCTCTAAAATAAATTTTTTTAAAAAATGCTTCAACATCGCCAAAAAGATTTGTTTTGCTTACGAAAAAATACCTGCTAGAGTTTAGAATGCAAAAGTATAGATAATAAAATTTAAATATCACATATCATCTCACTATCCAGAAAAAACTACTGGTATTTTATGTATTTGCTGCCAATATTTTTCTATGTATTTATATTATATTTTAGATAGTTGACCTCACACTGTATATATAGGTTGGTACCAAGCTCTCTAAATTTAATATTCAATCACAACCCTATTCTCGTGGTCGAGACCAGAAGCATTTCAGATTTCAGACTTTTTTTGGATTTGGGAATATTTGCATTATACTAACTGGTTGAACATTCCTAATCTGAAAACCGAAAATTCTCCAATGAGCATTTCCCTTTGAGTATCGTGTCAGTGCTGAAAACGTTTCGGATTTTGGAGCGTTTTGGATTTCAGATTTTTGGACTACGGATATTCAACCTGTACCCTATGCTACACATTTAAGTATTTTCCTATTTCATAAAAATATTATGACGAGCATCTTCGTGTGTTAATCTTTGCCCGTCTTTAGGATTATTTCCTTCGCATGGTTTATTAGAAGTGTGATTACCCCACACAGCAAGGTCCACTGGATCCATTTTTTGGTTTAAGGGGGTTTTGTTGGTTGGTTTTGTTTGTTTGGTTTTCTAACTATTTGTAAGAATATTCAAGACTTTTATTTTTTCTTGGAGGTCTTCCAAAAATTCACTCTACCTTATGCTTTCCACAAGTTCATAGGACCCTTTAAAAAAAATCTTTAAGTTGCAACAGGGGATGTGAATGATCTTAGTTTTCCAATATGTTTGAAACATTTGACTATTTTATCCTCCTAGGAATTATTTCATCGTTTCCCATCAATTCCTGCCACCTATGATTCTATAAAAGACTAAATTAAGAAAGCAAGAGCATGACGTGAGATCTCACCTCAGGTGATGAAACAGTAAAATACGTCGTGCCAACAACATTATCCTTCAGTTCTCACCGCACTGCCCAAAGAATTTTATCATTTTCAAGAAGGAAGAAAGAACATCTGGAGACACGCTCTTGGCAGTCTTTGGGAGAGGCTTTTTGGCCTTTGTGGAGCACAATTGAGAATTCATAATTTTTCATTTTATACCCATAACAGCAAAAAGAAAAAAAGACAATGACAGAGAAAGCTACCCGAGGAAGACATTTCAGAGTTATCACATGTGCCGGAGATAAATGCAGAGAGACCTGAGGGGGGGGGCAGCTCTCCAGATCTAATGATAACGGAGAAACTGATCATAGAAGTGAAATCTTAGACTGTGAAGCTTCCGTGACCATATCCTAGATGAAATGTAGGACCAAAAACTAAATATATTTCAAAGGCCAAAAGGAAATGTGCTATTCTCATCCAGTTCATCACTTAGCAAGCATTTAACAGAACAAACTCCATCATGCAATATTTTATGACAAGAACACAGAGGGTCCCTATTTTGCTAGAAGGATATGACAGTATTCCTTCCCTCCTTATATGATGTTTTTACACCAAAATTTGCTCAAAATGGCTCATAAATAGACAAATGCTGATGGGAGGTGACTTTTTGGAGATAGGTACAAAACAACCAACACACGACCCAAAAACTGAACCGCCCATATTCTAGGACTCTACTTCACAGAAGCCAACCACCTGGCTCCATTGTAACAGCTAATAGTTATTAAGCCCTTACTACTACATGCTGTCAAGAACACTTTACATTATCTCTTCTGATCCTTACACCATACCCATTTTGTGAAATGAGGACAGTGGAGGCACACAGAAATTACACAATTTGCCAAAGGGTACACAACCACCAAATAACAGGGCTAGGATTTGAACTGGAAAGTCTGGCTCCAGAATCTATGTTCCTAACTCCCTTTACCAGGATTATGGAGCTCAACTCAAATCTGCAAAGGGTGTACTTTTTTCTAACATAAAATGGAGTGAAACCATCATTTCTGAGCTGCCCCGTTCCTTTCCACTCACTTCTAACTCTGAACAGCCCACGGTATCCGTCCTGTGCTAAGGAGCCATCGGAAACGCTCAAGAGGCACTACTCTTGGGTGGTGTCAGCTAATCCGGGCCTGAGGGCCCCATCACGGCACCTCGGCCACAGTGAGGTATTCTGAGCACTTCGCAAGGCTCCTTAGTAGCTTTCCTGAGGATACTTTCAAAAAACCTAACAGAAGCTATGGAATCATCTCCCAAAAAAATGTACATACAGATTTTACAGAAAATTTCAGGGGGTTTATTCCCTAAAGCCTATTCATGGACCCAGTTACGTTCCCCCAATGTACCTACTTAAAACCAATCCTTCATATCTCCACACTGAATGTCTGGGTCAATGAAGACATATGTTTAAATGGATTAATTAGTTCCCTTCATACCCACGATCTAGATGTGACTTAGCCTACTGAAAACTCAAAAATGCTGGGTGCAGTGGCTCCAATCTGTAATCCCAGCACTGTGGGAGGCCAAGGGAGGAGGATTGCTTGGGGCCAGGAGCTGAAGACCAGCCCGGACAACACAGCAAGATCCCATCTTTACAAAAAGTTGAAACAGTAGATGGGTGTGGTAATGCACACCTGTAGTCCTAGCTGCTCAGGAGGCTAAAGTGAAAGGACCACTTGAGCCCAGGGGTTTTGAGGTTACAGTGGCCTATGATTGTGCCTGCTACTTCATTCCAGCCTGAGCAAAAGAGTGCGACACTCCTTCTTAAAAAATAAAAATTAAAAAAACAAAATTAAAAAAGAAGGCAAAAAGAAAAGAAAACCCAAATAGTCAAGATGCACTAAAACTTCTCCTTCTTCATTAGTTTCTTTTGTCAAAATCAATGAGACAATAGCCACAGATTTTATTTTTCTTTGGCAAATAAGACAGGCTGGAGGAAGATAAACAGTCACATTTTAAGAAACTTGAAGGCAGGTAGTTGACAAGAACTGATCCTGAGAAAGGGAAGAAGCCAGCAGGTCTGAGCTTCGATATCTAACACTAAAAATTTTCTGGCCCTACATGATCAATGGGCCACTCCAGAAGATGCTATTTTCTGAGTATGACTGCATGGAGTTGTCCATATGATGTGATTAAGACGGGATCGCTTGCACAGCAACCAAAAGCTCCACTTTCACAAATGACCTTTCCGAGGGAGGTCCTAGCAGCCTGTTTAATTAGAGATTTATATTTGGAAACGGTGTTGGCAGGAAAGTCTATCTCCCTTTCTATTACCTGCAAAAGACCATGGGTAGCCCTCAAGGAAAAACCACTATCATGGAAAATCAGACTAGTCCACACATCTGCAAAGCTGCCCAGAATTCTCCTGCTGGAGCGAAAACCCGCGGTAACTGCTCACATGAACAGCATCACCTGAAAGCCTGGTGATTTGTCACCCTCAAAATAAACACGAGGAGCAGCATCAGATGCTTAAAAGGCCCTCTGCCCCCTGTGCAACCAGGACATAAAAAAAGTTAAGAACAAAATGAATAATTACAAGACAAATGAAAGCACCAACTACTCACAAAAAGAGAAACAGTCTGCCTAAACTCTAGACGTGAAAGCATGAACGGAATGTCACCTTCTCAGAGCAGAAACAGTATAAAACAGTGCAAATTTACAAAGAGAATTCCTTTTGTGCTAGTGGATGCTGACAGTAAGACTATACAATTAGCACAAAGACCTGGCGAGACAGCTCTGATGGGCAGGCCACAGCTCTGACCAGGACTGGCCCAGGACAGCCCCCCTGAACTGGAAGCTGTGCACTTTCCATCAGACACTGTGGCTCATCGGGACCCCCCTCCCTGGTGCACTTGGCAGCTTCCCATTTTTCATCTGCTAATACAAGACAGCACTGGAAAACGTGGTGAACAACGTATAGGGAAAACTTGTAAGCTTTTTGTTTTGATTTGGGTTTGTTGTGGTTTTGTGATAAAATATACATAAACTTTTTTTCTTCTTCAGATAGAGTTATACTCTGTGCCCTGGGTAGAGTGCCATGGAGTCATCATAGCTCACAGCAACCTCAAAATCTTGGGCTCAAGTGATCCTCTTGCCTCAGCCTCCCAAGTAGCTGGGACTATAGGTACTCACTACATTGCCCTAATAATTTTTCTATTTTTAGTAGATACAGGTGTTACTCCTGTTCAGCTGGTCTTGAACACCTGAACTCAAACAATCCTCCTACATCAGCCTTTCAGAGTGCTAGGATTACATATGTGAGCGCCACCAGGCCCAGACACACGTAAACTCACTCCCCCATACCCCAGAAATCACCATCCTGCTTTCTATCTCTAAGAAGCTATCTCTGAGAGCTGTACTGGAACCCAGAAACCAGTCTGAACATTGGGGAAAGGAGGTTTCCTAAAAAGGAGGTTAGGCATGTGACCCAGGCCTGGCCTGATCGAGCCCCTGAATTCCCCTACCCACACTGATTAGTCTGGGGCAGACATGGCCCCCCTGCCAGCTTCCCTGAAACCAAAGAGAACTAGTGAGTCCAATCAAGTCAATTTTTAGATTTGCAAGAGATTTTCAAAGAATAGGTGCTCTTTTTTCCCAAACTTGGACTTAAGAGGACATAAATCTGGAGATGCGAGGGGCCACTTCTAGGAACTCCCCCAAAATGCCAATGGGGTAGAAAGAAAGATCAAGAAACAGAAAGCAACCACCAACCACATCATCAGAGCTCCTGGCTGAAGCCATGCTTGGAGACAGTGCTATCTCTGAATTTTTTACTATAATTACATGAGCCCATAAAAATTCTTCTTTTTAAGTTATTCTTGCTTTTATTAAATCAGTTTGAGTTAGGTTTTCTATGCTTGCAGTCCAAAGAGTCCTAACTGAAAGTTCATTTTAAGGATATTCAGCCACTCAAAATTCTAACTACAAATTTTAACTTATAACCTGGCATCAAAGGCATCCCCCATTTTTATCTTAACCCATCTTTCTAATTTTAAATTCTCCTTCACAAGCCCTATTTTCAACAACATGACTGACCTACTACAGTTTGTTTTTTGTTTTTATTCAGAAAGGCTATTTTCATTCAGCCCATTCAGAGCAGTTGAACATTTTGCCCATCATCATAACATCACATAACCTTGATAACCAATGTCAATGTACACTGACATAGTAAAATCTGGTCATGTTAAATTAACTACTAGATGTGGCTGCAATTGTATTATTAGGCAGTCCCTGAGTGACATTGTGACGATACTAGTGTAAGCAAATCTCCTGTACTGCCATAAAAATACAGCATATACAATTTAGTATATAATACTTGTCTATATTATACTTTTTAGAGGGTACTCCACCCTCCTTTTACTTATAAAAACATTAAACCGTAGAACAGTCTCAGGCAGGTATTTCATGGTATTTCAAGGCTATCCTTAAAGATCAGGACAAAAGTTATCCTGAAAGATACCTCTGTGTGTTACTGCCCTTGACGTCCTTCCAGTGGGACAAGATATGCAGGTGGATGACAGTGACAGGGATGATCCTGACCTGGATAGGCCTGCAGAGAAGCATCCCTGTCCTTAAGCAACGTGTAGCTTATTCTTCACATTTTTCTTACACATAATTTCCACTCATCAGCTGTGCAAAATGTCACAGGTCTCACTGTCACCACTGTAATACATATATTGTGATAGAAGCATAACCTGTGTCTCAATTTAGCCACATTAACAATTTTTGAAAACTATTATCAACAGTGCCCACTCTCATCCAGAATGAGGCTTCATACTACAGTTGAGTTAAATCTGCCTGGAATATTCTTTGTATACGGAAAGAATGTCAGGTCAGATTTTCCTTCACATTATGCTAGAAAGCAAATACCATGTGCATCAAAGAGTTACAATTTTTTTAAACATTAAAAAAATAGAATACATAGATCACTAATTCATCTCTGAATAAAACTTTCCAAATGTAAAAAAAAAAATGAAATATTTGTAAATCATGAAGGCAAGTATGGATAGATTTGAAATAAAATTTTTAACATGTGTATCCAAAAATATAAAAAATAATAATAATAATTTGGGGCAGCACCTGTGGCTCAGTGAGTAGGGCGCCGGCCCCATATACCAAGGGTGGCAGGTTCAAACCCAGCCCCAGCCAAACTGCATCAAAAAATAGCCGGGCGTTGTGACAGGTGCCTGTAGTCCCAGCTACTCAGGAGGCTGAGGCAAGAGAATTGCCTAAGCCCAGGAGTTGGAGATTGCTGTGAGCTGTGACTCCGCGGCACTCTACCAAGGGTGATAAAGTGAAGACTCTGTCTCTACAAAAAATAATAACAATAATAATAATAATAATAATTTGGGTATATTAGACCAAAATAAAAGACAAATACCAAAGGACTAACACCCTTAATATAAAAAGATTCATAAGAGGATTTTAAATAGCTAATAAACATAACTGTTCCACCATTTTATGATCAAAAGAAGTAACAAATTAAAACAAACACAGTTAACAGTGTCTCCCTCAGAAAGGCAGAAATACAAACAGCTCTTCTGTCTATTTCTTTTTTGAGACAGAGTCTCACTCTGTCATCCTGGGTACAGTGCCATGGCGTCACAGCTCACAGCAACCTCAAACTCTTGGGCTTAAGTGACTCTCTTGCCTCAGCCTCTCAAGTAGCTGTGATTACAGGTGCCCATCACAACACCCGGCTATTTTTTTTTTCTTGTTGCAGTTGTCATTGTTGTTTAGCTGGCCTGGGCTGGTTTAAACCCACCAGCCTTAGTGTAAGTGGCTGGTGCCCTAACCACTGATCTGCTAGCGCCGAGCCACTTCTGTCTATTTCATTTATACATTTTTCTAAAATAAGCACATGTTACTTGGCTAAGAAATATAAAAGTAAGGTGCCATTTTCCTCCTGTCAAACTGCAGCAGTGCCTTTGTTACTAGTGTTATTATTTGGTGTTGCTTTTGAGTATTCTATTCCTGCTGTATTTGTAATGACAGAACCCAGGGCTAATGCTGGTGCTGGGACCTGCACAGCCTCACTCCTTGTTATTTAGTTATAAATCAGTATAAGCTTTCTGAAAAGTAGTTTGGCAATAAGTATCAAGAGGCTTTTTTAAAAATATTCATACCCTTTGACCTAGTAATTCTCTTTCAAAGAAACTATGCTGAGGAAAGAGCCAGAGATGTGGATAAAGATTTATATATAAAGATTTTCTTGCAGTAATATTAAAACTGGGGAAAACATGCTCTGTTTGGAAGGCCAAATACCTCAGATACCTGAATGCAGGAACTAAAATGTGTTAATAAGAATGTTATGTAAGTATGTAAATAAATTTGAAAATGCTTAAAGTTCAATTTTATTGGTAATGCAAGCCACAATCCCAGAGACATCAGGATAGCATTTGTCTTTAATTAGTTACGATCTTTCCTTTTGGTGCACACAGTAAATTTCAAGCTATTTTGCTAGGAAAAAAATAGATCTGAAGCCAGAAAGAAGACACAGAGGGTGAAAAACAAACATGAAGTTTCATTTCCCCACCCCACATGCCACAAAGCTTTCTGTCAATCCCCAACCCCTGCACCCAACGGACCACATTTTTCTAGTGGGTAACGATTACGTACATTTTCTTGCGGACCGGCCACTACATGAAGCAATGGATGTGGCCCCCACCTAATGTGATCTGCTAATGCCTATGCCCATTTTACAGAGGAAAATGAAATGAGATGAGACTGGCAGTTCAAGGTCCCATTTCTTTGTAATCCATTTCTATGTTCCAAAATCCACAAATGTTAAAGCAGGGTTAAGATATCTTTTTCCTCTACTTTGACCAAATCTCAACTTCTGTTTATAATACATAATATTCATATATTTCGTGAATATTCCCCAATATGCCAAGTATTTTATGAATTATTTCATATTTATTTAACATTACTTCAAGTTACCTTTTAAAAAGTTCACATGCAGATTGAAAATAGCAAGGTTTCAACATTTCTTTTAAAAGTATTCATAGTGATTGCAAACATTTTTTTTTTTTGAGACAGAGCCTCAAGCTGTCACCCTGGATAGAGTGCTGTGGCATCACAACTCACAGCAACCTCCAATTCCTGGGGTCAAGCGAGTCTCCTGCCTCCACCTCCCAAGTAGCTGGGACTACAGGCGCCCGCTACAACGCCTGGCCAGTTTTTGTTTGCAGCCGCCATTGTTGTTTGGCGGGCCCGGGCTGGATTCGAACCCGCCAGCTCAAGTGTACGTGGCTGGCGCCTTAGCCCGTTGAGCCACAGGCGCCGAGCCGGAAACATTTTTAAAAGTAAGATTATTTTTTTTCTTTTTAAGTTAAGGAAGTTACTTATTTTTCTCCACTTTTTCTACTTCCAGTGAACTCAAAATCCTGCATCCAAATTTTAACATTTAAAATTCACATCTTATCATAAAAATGGAAAAGCAAGTACACAATGTACTCAGAACACTGAGGAACTAATACACGCCCACACAAGAGGAAAACTCAATTCAATTCAATTGGGAGGAGAAGAATGGGGGGGAGGGGAATTGGTGTGCCCCCCACTAACGGATACAATTAAGGGTACATGGCACACCTCCTGGGTGCAGGACACAGCTACGACAGGGACTTTACCTAACAAATGCAAACACTGTAAACTAATTGTTTGTACCCTCGTATTAATCTGAAATAAATAAAAATAAAATTCATATTTGCAATTGCCAATAAAGAAGGAAAAGACAATCCTACTTAGGTGATTTTCTCTTAGCAACTTTCACCACATTCCACTTACTTCTGTCCCGCCAGGCGGGGCACAGCATTGCAGTCCGTTCTGCTATTAATCATTGTCGGAAAAATGTGAATTTGTTCTGAATGACAGATTAGGGGACAATTTGACCCCAGTGCAATTTCACATTTGTTTATGTTTTGGTATGCTATGTTTAGTGCCAACAAACACTGGATACAGTTGTGTCCACTTAATATGCATTCTGTAATATTATCATTAGTTACAGTAAAAGAAACACAGTTGAGTGGAAAGTGTGACGCTGAAGTTGAAGGCCATGGCTGAGATCCAGACAATTCATCAGCATGTGCTAAAAGCTACTATTAGACCTTAGAGATTTAAATACAACTATTTTTAGCCATAAATGGTTTTCTCCAGTATCTCCCATAATCATTGGGTATTAAGTCATTTTTACCTCTGAAATAGTAATATAGTCCAATGACAGATAATGAGTCGAAAACAAGTGCCCAAGGTATGCTTTTCGCAATGAAGGTGGACAGTGATGGAGTTATCTGCCTAGCACACTCCAATCTTCAACTAAGAAATGACCCTTCCGGCTCTGCCTGTGGCTCAGCAGGCTAAGGCGCCAGCCACATACACCTGAGCTGGCGGGTTCGAATCCAGCCCGGGCCCGCCAAACAACAATAACGGCTGCAACCAAAAAATGGCCGGGCATTGTGGCAGGCGCCTGTAGTACCAGCTACTTGGGAGGCGGAGGGAGGAGACTTGCTTGAGCCCAGGAATTGGAGGTTGCTGTGAGTTGTGATGCCACAGCACTCTATCCAGGGTGACAGCTTGAGGCTCTGTCTCAAAAAAAAAAAAAAAAAAGAAAGAAATGACCCTTCCCCATCACTAACCAAGGAATTCCAGGTTCTTCTGGGACCCAGCCTCTGGTGTCCAGGCAGTAGGGGAACAGGGGGATCACCAGATACAACCCTGGGCCACTCCCACAGCCCCACCTCCTGGGTGGAGACCAGCCTCAAGCCAAGCTAAATCAGAATCTTATTTCTCTCTTTTTATAGCTTGACTGGGTCACAAATGACACATAATAAATCACACAAAAAAATATAGTTTGACGAGGTTTGGCACACACTATACAGACATCTGTGAAGCCACTATCATACTGAAGTCAACGGACACGTGACACCACAAACACTTCCTCACACCCCGTGAAATACCAGCCCACCTTGCCTCCACCCTTGCCCATGCCCAGGCTACTGCTGATCTTTTGGTCAAATTCAATTGCATTTTCCAGAATATTATATAAATAGGATCATACAGCATACAGCATTTTTGTAAATTGGTTTTCTCGCTTCCTAGATTCACAGGAATTTTTCCAATAAGCACTTACTACACCTACTATGTGCCAGGCACAGCGCAGGCCACTGTACAGGGGTTATAAACTTAGAGAAATACGACAGGCAGTCGGGGAGACTGACAAATACACACTGACCCCAGGAAGAGACAGAGGCGTCTCCTTAACAGAGGACTGGGCACGTCCCCAGGCAATTCAAGAATCATTTGTATTACATCTAATAATCTAAAAAGAAACTTTCACTTTTCCGTTAGTTTATATATTTTGTACAGTCTCCAGGGAAAAGCAACTTATGACAAATAGAATTACTCATCGGAATAATTAATAATGCACATGACATTTATACTACTCCCATCAAAAGTTAAAATTTCACCTCTTATTACCCTGTATTATCTGTAATTCTGACTACTCCACAGGAATCCATTACACTTCCTAAAGTTCAAAAAATAAAACTACATACAACCACATTTGAAATAAAATGAAATATGTTAATGGTTTAATGTCAAGCTAAATCTTAAGATAAGTCATTTAATAAAAAGCAAACACCATTGCTCCAAAGAAAAATACACTGAGCTTCAAGGGAAAAAACATTTTAGAAAAAGAAAATCAAGCCATATCAAAAGATCAAATACTGGGCATTATCAAGAATTTTTTGACCAAGCACAGTGGCTCACACCATAAATCCTATCACTCTGGGAGGCCGAAGCAGAAGGATCCCTTGAGCTCAGGAGTCTGAGACCCCATCTCTACCAAATACAGAAAAATTAGCTAGGCGTTGTGGCAGGCAACTCTAGTCCCAGTCAGCAGGTTGAGGCAAAAGGGTTGCTTGAACCCAGGTTCAAGGTTGCTATGAACTAAGCTGATGCCATGGCTCGCTAGCCTGGGCATAAGACAGAGTTTATGAGTTTGCATCTCTAGCCACAGACAGGGGGAGGCTCTATCTTAAAAAAAAAAAAAGGAATAAATACCAACCAATGCCTTCTACATGCCATGCATTGGGCATTTCTCATCCATCATCTCCATTAACTCACAAGAACCCCCGTAGGTAATTACTGCCATCCTCAATTTGCAGAGGAGGAAATGAGACTGAGAAGTAAAGAAACTGGCTCAAAGTCCACAGCCATTAAACAATACAATGTAGGTCAAATGCTTGGCACACAGACACTTCATAAATGTCAGTCTCTTCTTTTTCTTTTCATCCATCCCACTATTTTTTCCTAGTCTGTAGTTATCAACATAATCTGGGAACCCCACCCCTAGCCCCTTCAGGGGTTCTCTTAGGTCAAAACTATTCTCATTATAACTCTAAGACACAGTAGGCAAAATAACGGCTCTCCAAAGACATCTATGTCCTAATCCCTAGAACCTGTGAATAAATTACCGTACGTGGCAAGGGAGAATTAAGGGGAATTACATGCAAGGGGGAGATGCAGATAGGTTGAGGCTGTTTACCAACGACTTTAAAATGAGATTATACAGGTGGGCCCAATGTGACCACAGGGCCCTGAAGTGTAGGAAAGGAGAGCAGAAGATTGTGTCGAAGAAAAGCAAGACAGACTCAGAAAGCCACTGCTGGCTTTGAAAATGGAACAGGCTATGAGGAATGAGGGAAGACTCTAGAACCTGGAAAAGACAAGGAAGCACTCTCCACCAATCTCCAGAAAAGAATGCAGTCCTGCCAGCACGGAGACTTCAACCCAGGGAGGGATACTGCACACTTTATTTTTTCTTCTTTTGTCACACTCGGTAGAGTGCTGTGGCGTGACAGCTCATAGCAACCTCCAGCTCCTGGGCTTAGGCGATTCTCTTGCCTCGGCCTCTCGAGTAGCTGGGACCACAGGCGCCGCCACAGGGCCCAGCTATTTTTTGTTGCAGTTTGGCCGGGGCCGGGTTCGAACTCGCCACCCTCAGTATATGGGGCTGGCACCCTACTCGCTGAGCCACAGGCGCCACCCTATTTCAGACTTTTGATTTCCAGAACAATGAAGACAAAGAATTGTATGGGTCCCTTTAAGTCACTAAGTTTGTCGTGATCTGTCACTGGAACAGTAAGAATTTAATACAGAGATCTTGTGCACTTTTGTTTTCTCATCCATGTACAGTGGAGTTTGCCAGAAGCTACGTGATGTATGCCTGATACTGCAATAGACAGATTACAGAATCAAACCTGAGATTCCAGCTGTCTCCTCCTAAATCCAGACATCACAGAAATCTGCAAAACTGTGAAACCATGACTTTGTTCTAAACTTCTTTTATTTCAGAAAAGTCATTTCTCTTTTTCTTTTCTTTTATTTTTTTGAGACAGTCTTACTTTGTTGCCCTGGGTAGAGTACTGTGACATCCCAGCTCACAGCAACCTTAAACTCTTGGGCTCAAGCGATCCTCTTGCCTCAGTCTTCCAAGTAGCTGGGACTACAGGCACCGGCCACAACACCGGGCTATTTTTAGAGACAAGGTCTTGCTCTTGCTCAGGCTGGTCTTGAACTCCTGAGCTCAAGCAATCCATCCACCCTAGCTTCCCAGAGTGTTAGGATTACAGGCGTGAGCCTGAGCACCCAGCCTGAGTTATTTTTCCTATTGATCTAGATGGAAATGGAACACTTTCTTCTTAGTAAAGTATCACAAGAATGGAGAAGAATACAATGTATTCAATTCTAATATTGCTGCAGGAAAATGAGGCCCAATGGGGAGAAGGAACACCCAAACACCTCATTTAAGAGGAAGAAGCCTTTTATTCAGCTGGCAGAGCAAAGGGCATAGAAGAATTCTTTTTCTTTTCTTTTTTGGGGGGGAGGGGGAACACAGTCTCACTATGTCACCCTCAGTAGAGTGTAGTCACAGCTCACAGCAACCTCAAACTCTTGGGCTTAAGCAATTCTCTTGACTCAGCCTCCCAAGTAGCTGGGACTACAGGCGCCCCTCACAATGCCTGGCTGTGGTGTTGTAGTTGTTGTTGTGATTATTGTTTAGCTGGCTCAGTCTGGGTTCAAACCGGTTAGCCCCAGTGTATGTGGCCAAGCACCCTAACCACTGAGTAACAGCGCCAAGCTGGCATAGAAGAATTCTAAATGGCCACGCTCCCCAACTGGCTTGGCCTTTCCCTTTTTATCCCCAGTCAAAAAGGTCCAACCCACGGGTACCTTTCTCATTGGTCAGATTGAATCAAGCTGAAGAAGCTGCTCCAGCCTCCTCAAAACTACAGGATTTCACAGAGCAGAAATTTCCAGGTCTCAGGAAGTTAAGTTCACAAATTCCCAAGAGCTGAGTCACCAAGGAGAGGACTCTGCAGGTGTATCCTTGGGGTCTCCTTGAGAAAACCTCTGTTCTCCTAGACTTTCTCCTTCCCAGGTACCCTCTCTCAAAATGAAGCCAACAGACGATCTAATACACACCCACAAAAACTCAAATGAATTTGGGGGGCAGGGAAATTAGGGAGCAGGGAGAGGGAAAGAAGAAGGGAAATGGGTGTGTGCCCACTTAATGGGCACAATGTGGGTGTATGGCACACTTCTTAGGGGTGGCACACAATTATAAGAGGAACTTTGCCTAATAAATGCAAACATTATAACCTAATTCTTTGTATCCTCAATTAACTTGAAACAATAAAAAAAAAAGTATGCCATCTATGTTAACAGATAACAGGCAGGTTGATTGTTGTTATTTTAAATGAATGAATAAACACATACCTTAAAAGTCTCTTGGTTTTAATTTCTAATGTAGTCACCACTACCAATAAATCTATATATAAAAACTCTAGGACAACCAATAATTTTAAGTGTATAAAAGAGTTCTGAGGGCAAAAGGTTTGAAAATGGCTACCAGAGTTATTATTCTGATATTGGCAGTGCTAATATCAGATTAACAAGTAGGTTTTCATTCGAGAACAAAAGAAATATTTCAATTTATCTGGAGATTTACATCTCTAAATACAAATTTAAATTGTATTCGGGTTTATTTATCAATAACTTATCATTTAGCATGAAAACAGTTCCTCAAAACCCAATTAAAGTGAAAAAGATGAGTTACTCAAAGTTAAGGACCAACCCATTAAAGTATTAAAATGTCCTACAAAACCCAGCCTAATCAATCAGCTTCTCTCTGCACTGTTCTATTACATGTGGTATTCAACTTTTAAAACAGTAATAAAATGCTATCATTTTCTTCATTATAAAGAAGTTTTTAAAAGCTTTTTTTTCTATTTTTTCTCCTCTAAAAGAAATCTCATCAATATATGAAAGACAAAGTCAGGATGTAGCTAGCCACCAACTGAACGTGAATTAACCTGGCCTTGAACTCCAAGGTGTTCTAGTAGGAGGTCAGTGGACCTCATGCAGGAGCCAATTGCTTCCCTCCACTTTGAACCAGTTAAACCAGACGTAGTTTCCTGTGCCAGGAACAAATGGTTCACTTTCAAAGGTTATTGACAACCAGAGGGAAGCACAGATGAGCTTCCAAAGTGGTGAAGTCAGAGGGGTGGCACAGGACTGCCACCTCCATGTTTAAGCAGCATCATATGGAAAGGGAATCAGCAGCAGCACTCTCTGTGACTCAGCCATCCAAAATAAAATGGGCAGCCTTGTGATCATACGACAAGCGCAGACACATGCCAGATGGCCACTCACAAGGGCTTTAGAAAAAGGGATTCCTTCTTCCAGCAGAAGACTGGACTTTAAGACCTCCAGAGACCCCCCTACCTGCCAGTCTAAGGTTTGCCTATTCTAGGCATTTCTTTCCCACCTGAAAATGTGACTATTACTACGTGGCATGTTTCTCCCTTAAACCATTTTACTACTTGGTCCTATGGCCACAGGATCTTCAACATCCTATGCCTAAACAGAAGATGACTTTTAAAGAATGCGTCATCCTATTGTTAAGACAGAAGGCGTGAAGATAATGCAAAGAACGCCCACATTCTCCCCATCTGTCTGGGCTGTGCAACCCTCGCTCCTCCAAAACCTGATTTTGGTGCTTCACATGCTCCTGCATTTCTTTACACTTTGAGGGATTATACCACATACATGTGTATCCCTACAAGTACTCTATAGCTGGGGTCCCCAGACCGAACTCATGGAAGACATTTGTCTCATGAACGGGGAGGGTGGACATGGTTTCAGGATGATTCGAGGGCACTACATTTATTGTGCACTTTATTTCTATTATTATTACATTGTAATATATAATGAAATAATTAGACCCCTTATCATAATGCAGAATCAGTAGGAGCCTGGAGCTTGTTTTCCTGCAACTAGATGGTCCCATCCGGTATTTGCAGCAGCTCCCCAGTGCTGGCATCACTGCCTCAGCTCCACCGCAGCTCCACATCGGGCATTAGATTCTCACCAGCAACGCACACGCTAGATTCCTAGTGTGCACAGGTTACAAGAGGGTTCGTGCTCCTCCGAGAATCTAATGCCACCGCTGATCTGACAGAAGAGCGAGCTCAGGCTATGATGCAGAAGATGGGGAGCGGCCGTGAGTACAGATGAGGCTTTGCTCACTCACATTCACACACCCCTGCTCACCTCCCACTGTGCCATCCCGTTCCTAACAGGCTACAGACTCTGACCAGTCCACAGCCCAGGGGTTGGGGAGCACACTAGAATACTTTCCTGTGTTTTGAGCCCTTTTATAACTGGTATATGTCTGTAACTTGCTTTTTTTTTTTTTAACTCGACCTTTTTCTTATGAGAGTTGCCATGTTGTATAAACATGCAATTCTGGTTCAGGAGTCAACACACGTTTTCTATGAAAAGTCAGTTCAGGGCGGCGCCTGTGGCTCAGTGAACAGGGCTCCGGGCTCATATACGGAGGGTGGTGGGTTCAAACCCACACCCGACCAAACTGCAACAAAAAAATAGCTGGCACTTATGGTGCATCTTAGAAGGGACAGGTGAAACCTACTAAATGCAGAACACAAATGTTTTTCACACAATAAATGAGAAAATCCCATGAAGGTTATGTCAAACAGTTGAATGAAAATATTTCAGATTGTATATGAAGCCCGCACACTGTACCCCATGATTGCACTAATGTACACAGCTATGATTTTATAAAAAAATAAAAATTTAAAAAAAAAATAGCTGGGCGTTGTGGTGGGGGCGGTAGTCTCAGCTACTTGGGAGACTGAGGCAAGAGAATCACCTAAGCTCAAGAGTTGGAGGTTGCTGTCAGCTGTGATGCCATAGCACTCTACTGAAGGTGACAAAGTGAGACTCTGTCTCTAAAAAAAAAAGGTCAGATCGTAAATGCTTGGTGTTGTACCTACAGTATCTGCTGCAAATGCTCATTTCTGATGTCATGGCACAAAAGGAACCCCTTCCCCAAAATGGAAACAAATGGGTGTGGCTATGTTCCAATAAAACTTAATATACAAAAAGACATGGGGCTAGAATTGGCCCATGAATTGTAATTTTCAACAGACGCACAGGGCAAGACCATAGCCCTCATGCCTCTGCCTGCCGTATCTCTGATCCTGCCCACTCTGACAGGCAAGCAGGAAGGAACACAAGGCCCAGCTGCCAGTGCTCACAACATTCATGGGTCTGGCCGGGCAGGGCAGCCTGGAGCCACCTCAGGGCACAAAACGGCTGCTGTGCTCCCCCACCCAGCCTCTCACTCCCGCAGGACAGGGCTAGATTCACTCTAGGTTGAGCCTAGAGTTAAAAGTACTTCTTTTTAACACCATTTTGACATTTGACTATTATTCATAACTTGCCAATTTTCTTTTGTTAGCATTTATCTAAGATATCCTTTCCCATAATCTCAACATTTCTCTATCTTTGTTTTGGGTGTATCTCTTATACACAGCAACCAATTGGAGTGTATTTTTCACATCTGATCTCACAATCTGTCTTTTAATCTGAGTCAATCATGATTATCAACATATTTGGAATTACAGCATCTCTTCCATGGTATTTTATGATATTTCTTGCATTTTCTTTTTCTCTTACCTTCTCTCTTGCCTGCTTTTCCACTGATTCTTACACTGTCCATACTTGTTGAGATTTATTCACACCTCCAACAATTTCTTTGTTCTCCATTTTCACTTAGATTTATTTTTGGAAATCTAATTCTTTTCCTGATAGATATATACCCTTTAGAAATTCCATTAGTGAGTTGTTTTGGTGGTAAGCCTTGATTTTCATCTAAGGCATTTTAAAATGCCTTTACTCTCATTCTTAAATGACAATTTAATGGGTGTCTGATTCTAAATTGACATTTTTCTCTCCTCACTTTGAGGTGATTTTACCATCTTCAAGTTTTCACCATCACTGTTGTAAATTCTGTTACCAGTCTCTCACTCCCTTGTGGTAGCAATAATATTGATAAGCACGGTTGATATTTACATGGGGCTTACTTACTATATGCCAGACACTATTTTAAGATCTCTACATGTATTAACTCACTTAAACCTACCAATCTTAGAAGATAGGTAATATTACCATCCCCTTTTACATATAAGGAAAGTGGGTACCCATAAAAGTCACCTCCTCAAGGTCACATAGCTTATAAGTAATGAAGTTGAGATTTGAACCCAGATATGCTTATTTCACAGTCTGTACTCTTTCTTATTTTCCTGCAAGAATGAAGTTGCTCTCAACCCTTAACTACCATGACTTCAGGTCGGGATTTTTTAATTTTAAGGATTAAAACTTTAATTTCTAGAATTTCTGTCCGATCATTTTTTCAAGCCGAAAAAGTGCTCATGTTTTCAGTATCATTTATTTCTCTAAAAGTTTTAAACATTCTCAGATGCCACTACATATATTCTTTACCTAATAATTCCAATATCTGAAATCCTGGTCACACGAATTCTTCTGTCTGCAGACTCTGCTGGTTCTCACTTACGGTGGCTCATTTGTACATTTTTTAATTTTGAGTTGTGAGCTCAGATCTAACTGATCTAATCTAGAGAGTGCTGCAAGGTTTGAGTTTAAGGTCTATTCATCCAGGGAGAGTTTACGTTCGCATCTGTCAGGAGTCCTGGGTCACTATCACGCATTTTTAGTTACCTTCTCAGCTTGGGGTCACCAGACCATATAAGCCAAATGAATTCAAACCCGAACTCACCCAAGGATTACCCTGTGAGTACAAGGTCACTAGGGACTTCCACAAACTATCCCTGACAGTGAAAGTATCTAGAGCAAAGGTCGAGAGAGACAAGTTTTCCTACTGTCTCCATGCACGGAAGGAAGCACTTTGTGGCCACCAGATTTATGGGACAGTCTCAGACAATGTGCCTGTGTGCCCAAAGCCTAGGCTGCCCTCATAGCTGGCACAGCCAATTAAAGGCCAACAAGCGCTGCCAGGACAGTAGTAGCACCTTCAGGGCTGCTGGCCACTCTGGTTTCAGCTTCCTCTTCATTATTAATTCTTGGGATTTCTCCAGTTTCTCAAAGCGCAGTTATGAATTCCAAAGAAGGTCCTTTGTATTTTATTTCAGCATGTGAGATTCTGTACAGGAAGATTTTTAGACTGTCTAGTCTGCCAAATTGCTGAAAGCCAAAGACTAGAAGAACTGTTGAAGGATATTGGACATCTGTCTCTGCTTCAATAGCTTAACAAAGGATTGGCTTTCAAACCCAGTCTATTAAAATACAAATTCCTGCACCCTATCTCCGTACTTTGCAAATCATAATCTCCAGGATTGGGGTCTCAGAATCTCCATTTTTCAACAAGCCTCTGGGTGATTCTCAGGTACCAACAAGTTTGAGAACCGCTGAATTTTTTTTTTTTTAATTTTACTTGCCTTCAAAGGCTGGCAACAAAATTATCATTTAATCCTCTTTTTACATTTTACCTTCTTTCACTTCCTTTTTTTTTTTTTTGAGACATAGCCTCAAGCTGTCGCCCTGGATAGAGTGCAATGGCATCACAGCTCAAAGCAACCTCCAATTCCTGGGCTCAAGCGAGTCTCTTGACTCCGCCTCCCAAGTAGCTGGGACCACAGGCGCCCGCCACAACGCCCGGCCATTTTTTTTGGTTGCAGCCGTCACTGTTGTTTGGTGGCCCCGGGCTGGATTCAAACCCGCCTGCTCACGTGTACGTGGCTGGCGCCTTAGCCCATTGAGCCACAGGCGCCGAGCCTCTTTTTTTTTTTTTTTTTTGAGACAGTGTCTCACTTTGTCACCCTCGGTAGAGTGCTACAGCATCCATCATAGCTCACAGCAACCTCAAACCCTTGGTTAGGCTTAAGTGATTCTCTTGTCTCAACCTCCTGAGTAGCTGGGACTACAGGCACCCGTCACAATGCCTGGCTACTTTTTAGAGACAGGGTCTCACTCTTGCTCAGGCTGGTCTGGAACCTGTGGGCTCAGGCAATCCACACACACACCCCCACCCAGACCTCCCAGAGGGAGGGGATTACAGGCATGAGCCACTACACCTGGCCTCACTTCCTCTTTTGATGCCCAGAATTTACAAAGTAATGAACGAGGAAAATGAATTACACATTCCAACAGGTAGACCACTCAGCCCTCTCCACAATAGTCACAGAAAACCTTGACACTCAGCAGCAAAATTCAGGCCCAAAATATATCCTTATTCCAGACAGGTATTTCAATCTAGAAAACAGTCCCCATGCTGAGCTCTGCCTCCACAAGCATCCCATGACATCTCAATCCTTCCCCCTTTCCTAAAGGATAATAGAGCAAATAAAAGGCACACTGGTCACCAGAAGAGCACAAGATGCTCCAGGAACTGAAATTATGTACAAAATAGCTTGTGCGGGTGCAGATGCTACGTATAATGGGGCAAATGTGTCCATGCATCCACAGAGAGAATGCACAAGTGTTCTCCAGATTCTCAAAGTGTCACTGACACTTTTATTCTGCATCCCTGTTGCACAGAAAAAGCACATCTGTTTCTACAATTAAATGTCTTTCAGCACCATGCATCCTTGTTAGACATATCATTAGAACTTCCCAAGCATATCCTTTAGAATCTCAAGACAGAGTTACTGCCTCAAAAAAAGAGGCTCTATAGTCAAATTTATTTGAGAAGCACTAAACCTACTTTCTCCTTCTTGGAGATTTACACATTTCAAAGGCTCTAATTCACTAGCTCTGAAAAGTCCAGCTATAAAGAGGCTTTGTTAATCTATATTTTCTATATTTATTTCTTTCTTTTTATGAAGACGAGGTCTCACTCTTCCTTAGGCTGGTCTCAAACTCCTGACCTCAAGCAATCTTCCTGCATCAGCCTCCCAGAGTGCTAGGGTTATAGGCATAAGCCACCATGCCTGGCTATTTCTTCTATTTTTTTAATCAAATCTCTTAGAACATTGTGGAATATACAATCTAAAAAATACAATCTAATTTTAAAATTATCTCAAGAGTATCTCTTTAGCCCACTTCAGTTTCTTGAGGAACTTACGCTTACTCATATTTACTACAAATGATTATTATCCTGTGTCTTAGATTTTATCCATGTTAAACTTAAGCCACTGTGCTATGCACAGTCCTCACTTAAACACGGCAAACTTTTCATTATTAAATGCTCTCCACCTAGAACTTTGATTCAACCCTTCAACACCCTATATAAGCATCTACCACTTCACAGTAATCCCTATACTTCTGTCCAAAACTTAATTTAGTTGATAGCCACACACTCTAAATAGGCCAGGCTCCAAGATTAATTCTAAAGAAAAAAAAAAAAAATCCACTAGAGTATCCAAGCATAAGGTGGTAGAAGCCCTCTTGGAGAAGCACACATGCTTCCCTTCTGCACCTAACAAGACAGGCCAGTTATCTGAGGAGCGTACGTGGAAGGCTAACGACGAAGTTCAAAGAAGACACACACAGCACAACAGCAAAGAACAGACCACAGACAAATATACCCAGCCCTTAAAATTAATATCACACGGGCCAGGCACGATGGCTCACGCCTATAATCCTAGCACCCTGAGAGGCCGAGGCAGGTGGATCAGGAGTTCAAGACTAACCTGAGCTAGAGCAAGACGGACTCCATCTCTACTAAAAATAATAAAACTAGCCGGGTATAGTGGCAGGTGCCTGTAGTCCCAGCTCCTTGGGAGGCTAAGGCAAGAGGATAGCTTGATCCTAGGAGTTTGAGGTTACTGTGAGCACGGCACTTTACCCAGGGCAACAGAGTGATACTGTTTCTCAAAAAAAAAAAAAATTAACGTCACACAAGCCCTTAGAATTCATCCGGTTTAGGACAAAGTTTTTTTACCTCGGTACTATTAACATTTGAGGCTGTATAATTCTTTGTTTGGAATACTGCTCTGTTCACTGCAGTGTGGTTAGCTGTGCCTCTGGCCTCTACCCACTAAAAGCCAACAGCATCTCTCTGCCCAGCAGTGACAAACAAAAAGATCTTCAGGTCACCAGACAGTGCCAAGCTGCCCTTCCCCCTTCCTTAGAGAACCACTGCCCTGGGGGAAAAATTGCAGCTTCTAACATTTTTTTGCTAGAGGTAATAAGCCAATCTTTTCTTAAAAATACCAAGACTTTTTTTTCTTTTTAGCTAAGTTTGAAACAGGATACATAAACATTATACTTCCAAAAGTCTCAAGTTTAAAAAGGGAAAACATTTCAACTGGGGGACATTCTACAAAGTATGTGACCACTACTCCTCAAAACTGTCAGGGTCCTCAAAAACAGAAAAGCCTAACTTACAGTGACAGCCTAAGGGGACATGATAACTAAATGTGCTATCCTGTGTGGCATCCTAGAATAGAAAAAGGACATTCAGTAAAAACTAAGGAAATCTGGGTAAGCTATGGATAATGTATCAATATTGATTCATAATTGTGACAAATATACCACAGTAATGTGACAGCTTAATATGTGTTAATAGGGGAAGGGTGTCAGGTTTATAGAAACTATAAGATTTTTCAGTAAATCTAAAACTGATCCTAAAATATTATTTTTTATTTTTTAACTGGAATGGGAAAAGAAAGGATGAGAGAGAAAGGGTAAAACCAAGAATAAAAAGCACCTCCCTTCCTTCGCCCAGGCTTCATTCTGGGAGCCCTTAAAAAGGGATGATACCCAAACAGATTGGATTATGGAAACAGATCATATGACAAGGAAGATAAGGGAGAAAATAAAATTCTTTTGCCCTCTTCCAACTGGGGGGAAAGGGGAAGGAGGATCTGTATTTTTACACGAATATCAATCATATTTCTTCCAACCTCTCCTGCCTACAATACACAGCCCAGGGGTCAGCCTTGGCAAAGCATTTCCTGCATCCCTGAGCAGTTGCGTGCTCTGGCGTCAGAGCCCCGGGGGCCCACTGTTTATCTCCTCCAAGGTGGACTGCCACTTATCTCTGTGCCAGACTCCTTATTCATGCAACACCGGTGCACGGCTCAGCACAGACAGCTCCTCAATCCTTGTCAGACTCATCCATCTGCAAATCAGCAGCCTTTAAACTGCTAGGTGCTTCCTAGGTGCTAAATGAACACAAGTTGGGCACACGCGTTCATATGGACTTCAGCTGGAGGGGCTAGAAATGGTGCAGCCACAGAATGGGCAAAGAAGGAAGAGTCTGATTAAAGTCACTGCATTTCAGGGGTGACAGGGACCACACGCATCTATGCTGCTGGCATGAGGAGGAGACAGGCTACACTGAATCCTGTACCTGTAACATTCGAATACTTACAATAATTAAAAAGACTTAGACATTCCCTGCTACAGTGGCCTCATTTTACAGGAAGAGAAGCCAAAGCCAAAAGGGATTAGGTGACTTGTCCAAATCCACATGGCTAGTTATGGCACTGCCCTAAGCAGGAAGAGACCCAGACCCTAAAACGAAATAACCCACCTCCACCTATCACTAAGTATGTGTCTAAGACTGATAGTTATTCAATAACTATAACAACAACAATAGCTACGATCTACTGAGCATCTTCTGGGTGCCAAGCCCATGCTGAAAATCCCCACGTTATCCCCATATTGTGACTGAGGAAACGAAGACCAGAGCGTAAAGGAACACAGGCTATCATACCCCAAAGTGCCCCTCGAACTGTCCCACACCAAGGCCCAAACTCTGGTCCGATGCTGATCTTTGTCACCTCACACACCGCGCACTGTTCTAAACACTGTTCATAGATGGGCTTGTCTATTCCTCAACAGAACCCTACTATGCTGGTACTACCAGCACGTCCATTTTACAGATGAAGAAACTCAAGCTTCATGACTGTCCAGCTCTCACAGGCCAACAAATGGCAAACCATGACTCTAAATTGGAATGGCAAAAATTAGGCTGGCAGTTTCTTATAAAACTAAGCATTCAATTACCATTCAACCCAGCAGCAGTACTCTTGGGCCAATGAAAACCTATGTTCACACAAAAACCTGTACACAAATGTTTAGAACAGCTTTATTTGTAATAAGCAAAGACTGGGTGCAACCCAGGTGTCCTCTGACAAGTGAACTATGACTAAAAGGTTCAATGTGGTTAAACTGTGCTAAAAGATATGGTTAAACTGTAGTACATGCATACCATGGAATACTGTTCATCAAAAAGGAAAAGAATGCTCTATGGGTACCATGTATCAGGGAAAAAAAAAATTAATTCCCCAAAGGTTACATACTGTATGATTCTATCTATGTAACAGGTTTTTTTGTTTTGTTTTGTTTTATAGAGACAGAGTCTCACTATATCACCCTCAGTAGAGTGCTCTGGCGTCACAGCTCACAGCAACCTCCAGCTCCTGGGCTTAGGCGATTCTCTTGCTTCAGCCTCCTGAGTAGCTGGGACTACAGGCGCCCACCACAACGCCCGGCTATTTTTTTTGTTTTGTAGTTCAACCGGGCCAGAGTCTGAACACGCCACCCTCAGTATAAGGGGCCGGCGCCCTACCCACTGAGCCACAGGCACTGCCCTATATAACAGGTTTTGAAATGACAAAATTTCGGGTGGCGCCTATAACTCAAGCAGCTAAGGCACCAGCCACATACACCAGAGCTGGCGGGTTCAATCTGGCCTGGGCCTGCCAAACAATGACAACTACAACCAAAAACTAGCCGGACTTTGTGGCAGGTGCCTATAGTCCCAGCTAATCGGGAGGCTGAGGCAAGAGAATCACTTAAGCCCAAGAGTTTGACGTTGCTGTAAGCTGTGACGCCATGGCACTCTACCCAGGGCAACAGCTTGAGGTTCTGTCTCAAAAATAAAAGAAAGAAATGACAAAATTTTAGAAATGGAGAACATATAACGCTCCGGGGATTGGGGAGCAGAGAAAGCTTCAGCAGAGAGGTGGGTGTGGTTATAAAGACAGTCTGAAGAATCCCTGTGATGGACAGTCCTGCACCTGGACTGTGGTGGTAAACCCACCAACCTACATGTGATAAAACTGTGTAGAACTACCTATGTGTACACACGGGAGTACAAATAAAACAAGGGGACTCTGATGGTGCCAATATTCACTGGTTTTGATGCTATTGTTTTGCAAAATGTCAGCATTGGAAGAAACTGGGTAAAGGGTATGCCAGATCTCCTTGTATTAATTCTTACAAACTGCATGTAAATATACAACTCTCTCAATAAAAGTTTCAATTAAAAAAATCTTGCCTGCCCCAAATGGGCCAGATAATCTCATATTTATTTCATCTCAAGATCTGCAGTTCCCAATGCCTCCAAAGCCAGCCTTCTTTCCACCACATCACATGACGGCTTCCAAAGCCAAACAAATTAAACTCCTGGCAAAGAGAAACTAAAAAAATATGCCACTATTTCATAGAATGCTGCATTGCTGGCCATTTTAAGTTCCCTCTGAAAATTACTCCAATTTAGTTCTATTTCATTATGCTGACTTCTAGCCAAAAGATGGAAAATGGGATCCTACAAAATGTTCTCTCTCACCAAATATTCTGTCCCTATCCCTATGTGTCACCTCCAACAACGACACCAAAAAGAAATCATGATATTTTGATTCTGAATTTTCCCCGAAGGCGTCAATGGACTACCAGTTCCCACCCGGTCAGCTGCTAAGGGAAACACCAGGGCAGGCGAGGGGCTGAGACAGACTAGGTCAAAGCGTGACTTGAGTCTTGCCTTTCCCATCTATAGAACGGGGACGTGGCACCTCCTTCGCTGGCTACTGATAGAATTCAGGCAATCTGCGGGAGTACAAATAAAACAAGGGGACTCTGATGGTACCCTGGCACTAGTATTTACTAGTTCCTCATTCCGGCTCTCCCGTTTCCCTTGGTAACAAAGGAGCTAAGCTCATTGTATGATCACCTGGCCGCAAAGTACCCATTCACTCCCCCTGGATCTCCTCCTCACCGAGGACAGCAGATTACCCAGAACATTCCCAGCCTGAACCTCTCCAATTTCAAACACCGCACGGCACACCCCTCCCCACTCCACCCCAAGGAAAACAGATCAGCCTCCGGGCACAGTCACCTGCCCTACAGCCGCGCTCCACGGTAACTGGGCACCGGCCTGCCTCTGGTCCTTCATCGCTGTTGGTTAATAACTATACCTAACGGCGCTGGGGGTGACCGCCTCCCGAGTGATGTGTGCGGAACCCCGAAGCGCTCCCCATGCAGATTTCGAGCTAAAACTCTCAAGAATGTATAAAACAGCTTTCCCGATAGGAGAAAGGCAAGAGTTGCGAAGTTTCTGGAGCGGCTCGGCTGCACGATGCTGCCTGCGGTCAGGGTGGGGAGTAAGGGCCACTGAAGCACCTTAGAGGTCAGCAGCGGGGCTGGCCCTGACCGAGCGGGAGGGGTCCCGGGGTGCCGGGGTTGGGGCGCCCGGCACTCACCGTCCGTGCTTCTCTTCGCCTCGCGGTAGCGCTCCCACAGGTAGTGCTTCATGTCGGGGTCGGTCCCAGCTGCTGTGCACAAGGGCCGAGCCGGGCCCGTGCACGGCCGCCCCCGAGCCGCGGTCCTGCAGCCACCCCGCAGGGCCGAAGCCGCCACCCTCGTCCCGGCCCCGCGGGCCACCACCGCCACAGCCGCCGTGGTCATGCTTGCCACCGCCACGCTGAGAGTGGCGCCGCGGGGCCAGCCCTCTGCCGGCTCTCAGCCCTGCAGGCTGGCGGCTCCCTGCGTCGGAACACGTGGCGGCGCCGCCTGGCCCCGGGGCCGCGGTGGGAGGGGCCGGGCTGGGGGCGGGGCCTGTGCGGGGCGGGGCCGGGGCGGAGTCTGGAGACGGCCCGGCCGGGTTGGGGCGGAGCGCCGGGCCCAGGCCGCTAGTCTGGCGCCCAGCCCGCTGCGGTCTCTTACCCTCCTGCGCGCTGGATCTGGGGCTTGGTGCTGTGTAGGCCGCAGGGTGTGACCAGACGCGACCCCGGCCCCGCCGGTGGAATTCCGCCGCACCTTCCTCCAGCCTTCTGTGGCGGTCCCCCAGCTCTGTACCCCTCCCAGCTGCTTCGGCCTGGCTCTGGAAGGTGACCTCTCCGCATTAAAAGCTCTTCAGTCCGGATTTCCCCTGGATCGCAGGGCCCGGTCTGGGACGGCCCCCAACTCTCAGCTTGGATCTATCCAGGCCCGCCCGTGAGGGGATAGCTGGGCCGAGGCCCCCACACTGAGACCCATATTGGTTGGAGAACCCCACACCCTTAACTCCAGTAAGTTCGAAGGACACTCGCATTGCCCAGCCTAGGAGGCCAGTTACCCCCACCCTAATTTCCGTCTCCCAAGACAGGTCCCCAGAGCACGGTCACGCAGCTCCTGCACCTGTTCTGCGCCACGCGCTTCCTCTAAAGCTGAATGAACAGTAACCTCCTGCAGGAAAGACGGATATGGCCTGCCCAGAACCCTGCTGAGAACCACTGGACTGCAAGGACTGCCCATGCTGCCCTGTGGCTTGTGGTAAAAGCTGAGCAGGGTGCTACGTGGAGTAGGGGGAATAATTCTCCAGAATGGCACTCTGCCATGTGAGAAATAGGCAGGGCACGACGTAAGACAACCAAAGACCTGCTGGGTGCATCATCTCACGCAATCTTCTCAGTAATCCTGCAAACTCCATGCCATCATTTCTCCCATTTTACAAAAACAGTACTCCCTGGGTATCTCCCAGGGCTTGGTTCCAGAACACCCCTTCCCCACATACTGTACCAAAATCCGTGGATGCTCAAGTCCCTCATATAAAATAGCATAGTATTTGCATATAACCTGCTCACACCCTCCTGTATACTTTTAACTATCTCCACGTTACTTATAATACCGAATACAAAGTAAATGTTATGTAAATGAGTGTTACACTGTATTTTCTTTTTCTTTTTTTTTCTTTTTTCTTTTTTCTTTTTGAGACAGAGTCTCACCATGTTGCCCTCAGTAGAGTGTGGTGGTGACACAGCTCACAGCAACCTCAAACTCTTGGGCCCAAGCAATTCTCTTGCCTCAGCCTCCCAAGCAGCTGGAACCACAGGTGCCCACCAAAACGCCCAGCTATTTTTTTTTTTTTTTTGAGACAGAGCCTCAAGCTGTCACCCTGGATAGAGTGCTGTGGCATCACAGCTCACAGCAACCTCCATTTCCTGGACTCAAACGAGTCTCCTGCCTCCGTCTCCCAAGTACCTGGGACTATAGGCGCCCGCCACAATGCCCGGCCATTTTTTGGTTGCAGACGTCGTTGTTGTTTGGTGGGCCCAGGCTGGATTCGAACCCTCCAGCTCAGGTTTAC
>CAUYRH010162083.1:0-22896 GCA_963574655.1 Perodicticus potto
ATTAACTTATTAATACATATAGGGCTATTTAAATTTACTCTTTATCCTTGGTTAGTCTTTGGTATTTTTTATCCTCCACCAAATCAGTCATTTTTAATCTATGTTACTAAATATGTGGGCATAGAGTTAGGTATAGTATTATATTATTATCCTTGTAATTTCCATGGATCAGAATATACTGCCTCTCTTTCTGATATTGCCAAAAAAAAAAAAAAAAAAAAAAAAGAAAGAAAGAAAAATAATGTATTAAAATTGTAATAATCAATACGTGGGTGATTACAAAAGTTTTGAGATACACAAAAATCAAGAAACATAAAATACACGTGGGCAGAAACAAAGGAAGCCCTCCCAGCAACACAGATAAGCCCAGCAAGCTGAAACTTGCACAGGTGAATCAGAAAGGGAGAAGGGTGCTGTCAACTATGTTACTTGGAAGTGGAATGATGGACCATACCATAGTCTGTCCCGAAACTTTCATAGTGACCTATGTATATACCAATAGCAAAAAGATGAATACTGGTCACATTTGAACATCTCTTATAATTGCGGAAGGCAAAGGTGACATGAGTATTACAATTTTAATACGGTATTTTTCCTTTCTTAAAATGTGTATACATTTTTTGGACCCTCTGACTATAATATAATATATAAATTTTAAATATTCCCATTAATTATAACACTGCCACCAGGCTAGAAGAAATTTCATCATCTCTCTTCTTGATAAAAGCCTCTTAACTGATTTATTACTCCACTTTCCCTTTTTCCAATTCATTCTCCATATTCTACGAAATGGACTCAGAATGGCATGAACCATGACCGTGTTGTCGTCACCTCCTCCCCAATCTGATATTCTCCAGTGAGTGGACAGCCTGCGGTTCTAGCAATGCTCAGAGTCCTTTCCTGCAGGCTCTTTGCAGTTTTCTGGGCTCCAGCCACAAAGGCCTTGTTTCTACCCTGCATTTGGGTCAAATTCCTTCCCAGTACATGTCAGTCTCCCTTGACCACTGGACAAGGTCAAATCCCTATTACATCTTTCCTTGGCACTTTTATACTTATTCAGTAATTAGCTAATTAATGTTTACATTTCTTACTAGATAGTGAGCTTCCTGGAGCAAAGACTTGGTATGTTCTGATGACCACGTAGCAATATATGACGAGTAGAAGCTCCATGTTGAGTGAATGTGTAGCCAGATTTTCTTTTGAAGTAATACCTAATTTTTCTTTAGTGCATGTTTTCTTGTTGCCCCATTAAGTCAATGGCAGTGGATATGTCTTAGAATAAAAGAGTTAACAGGGTAACTCAATGAATGTTTTAAATTTATGGCAAACATAAGTGTTGTAAGGGTACTTGAAAAAACAAACGTTTTTGGAATTTAAAATGCTTAGCTTTGAATTGCAAGGCCCATGTTCAGGTTATTATAGCTATATAACAAATTGCCCCTAAACTTTAATGACATAAAACCATAACTGCTTTATTATGCCCAGAGATCCTATTGTAGATTAAATTGTGTCCCCTCTCCCTCAAAAATTCATGTTACTGTCCTAACCCTCAGTCCCTGAGCATGTGGCTGTAATGGGAGATAAGATTTTTACAGAGGTAGTTAAGTTACTGTCAGGTTGCTAGGATGAGCCCTAATCCAGTAGGACCAGGGTCCTTACAAACAAATAAAAAAAAAAAGAAAAAGAAAATTTTGGACATAGATGTGTACAGAGCAAGGACTCAGGAAGAGGACAGCTATCTGCAAGCCCTGCTGAGAGGTTTCAAAAGGAATTAATCTTGACAATACATTTACCTTGAACTTCTAACCTCTAGAACCATGAGAAAATAAATTTCTGTTGCCTAAGACACCCAGGTTGTGGTACTTTGTTACGGCAGCCACAGGAAAACAATCCAGATCCTACCGGTCAGAAATTTGGAAAGGGTTCCATGGGGACTGTTTATCTCCTCTCCATGATGTCTGGGGCCTCAGCTAGAAAATTCTTGGGCCTGCAGTGACTCCCTAACTGCAGGGCTGCAATTATGTGAAGGCTGCTTCACAGGCACGTCTGCAACTTGAGTCGAACCACCCTCTTCCAAATCCCTATGTTGAAGCCCTAAACCCCAGTACCACCAAACATGACCATATTGGAAGTAAGATTGTTGCAGGTGTGAAGGTACAATTAGTGAAGATAGGATTAAGGTCATACTAGACTAGGGTGGCCCCTAATCCAATATAACTAGTGTCTTTATGAGAAAGGACATTTGGACACTGTCACACACACACACACACCCCGGGAAGACTTCATAGCCGAAAACAGAGATTGGGTGGTGCAGCAGAAGCCAAGGAATGTCAAAGATAGCCAGCAAGCCCCTGGAGGCTAAGGCATGAAACACATTCTTCCTCAAAGTCCTCAGAAGAAACCAACCTGCTGACACCCTGATTCAGACTTTTACCTCCAAAGCTGTGAGACAACATATGCCTGTGGCTTAAGCTGCTCAGGTTGTACCACTGTTACAGCAGCCCCAGGAGCTAATGCATTTGGGAAGACTGGAAGACCCCAGCTCCCACACAGGGATCATCTCTGTGGCTTTCAATGGACATTTCTAGCTTCAGAGTGGTCAGATTCCTTACCCGGCAGCCCAGGGACTTTGACCAGATGTATATCCCAGTGAACAAGGCAGTGTGCATTGATTGCCTTTTGTGACTTAGTTTGGGACGTTAGCCAGTGTCACTTTTACCATACTCTATTATCTGAACACACCACTAACTCACCCAGATTCAAAGCTAAGGGCAGTAGTCTCCATCTCTTGTTAAAGGAGTGGGAAGATCCCATTGTAGATGACCATGTAAAGTGAGAGATGTTGTTGTGGCCATTTTAAAAAAATACAATCTGCCAGTACCAAGAATCTGAAGAAGAGCACGTAAAGCATCCCCCACAAATCAAAAGAGGCTAGACCAAGAGCCAGGTCTATCCCTTCCTAGGGAAGAAGCTTCACAATGATGGGTAAGGGTAGAGAGTAGGCTACGTGTGTGGTTCCCTGAGGAAGATGCAGAAACTCTCCTTTCTCCTGCATTAAAGCCATGGCAGTGAAGGTGAGGGAAAGAAACCCAGGACACGTGGAGGGTGCCAGGGTCAAGGTCTGGGCCTGGCTGCCGGGATGTAGTTCAGGAGATGCAGGTCTCACAGGGAAGCTCCTGACCACCGTGGTGCCAGTGTGGCAGGATAAGAAAGAAGTGTCTCGGGAGACAGGCTTGAGAGCAGCTACAGAAAACCCCTCTCCCCGCAGTGTGCCTGGAGAGAACACCCAAACTTCTTTCCTGGGGTGAGAGTGTATGGATGTACCCTTGGCAGATCTAAGGACATTAGCAATGGAGGCCAGTTCACTGGTGATTCTTACAGTGCCATCCCTTAGCCGTGGTTTTCCAGCAACACTATTCTGAGGTCTGCTTTCTTATTTTTAAATTAACATTTCATTTATTAAAGTTGCAAATGAAAAAATTTGGTTCTACCTTTAGCTTCTAAGTACAGCTTGTGAATATAGTTTGCTAGTCTTGCAATTATTATTATTAGAACAATCAGTTTTTAAGAGGAACATTGCTTAATATTTCATTCCATTCTCAAAGTTACATACTTTCAAATATTTCAAATGACATTTAGACTTTTAATATGTTTATTTCCACTTAAAGTCTTTTTACTTTATTTTTCCTTCAAACGTCTAACTCTTCAAATTAGAAATGTATTAGACTTATGGGAATTATTTAAACTAAAATATGCCTAACTCATAGTTAATTGTTCCAATAATATATGGAATGGTAAGATTTTTACTCAAAAATAACAAGTTAAAATCAATTATACAATGATATGTTTTAAATTGAAGTTGTGTGGCTGAACTTTTATTCTAATAAGACTAGTTTTCTTAAACACTGTAAGCGCATGAAATAAAAAATATTCCTTAATGTAAAATATTAATATTATTGCTTTAAGTCATTAAACATTTAAAGATGTAATTTCAGACTCTTTTTAAGGTCATCCTTACTACCACGTTTTATAGAGAATTGCTGAAACTTGCACAGGATTTTAATGGCATACAGTTGGTCCATAAATTTTGGTTATTCAAAAAAATTCCTTTTTGGTTATTCTTCAAGCTCCTCATTATTTGGGATGGTTAAGAGTCTGGACAATTATTTTTTTTTTTTACTGCTTTTAAAATTTTGGATTCATATGAAGGTACCTACAATTAAGTTACATTATTTGCATTTGTAAGGCAAAGTCCGAGCTATGCTTGAGTTCTTCACCCAGGAGGTGTGTCATATACCACTACGTTACACCCGTTAGGTGGAAGCTTACCCCCTGCCTGCTCACCCCTCTCATTGCTCCCTCCTCTCCCCTTCTTGAATTTAATTGTGTTTTTCTCTTGTGTGAGCCTGTAATTGTTAATCTACTCATTTCAAATTAGTATCAAGTACATGGAATGCTTGCTTTTCTATTCTTCTTTTTTTCTGAGATAGAGTCTGAAGTTGTTGTCCTGGGTAGAGTGCAGTGGTGTCATAGCTCAGAGCAACCTCCAACTCTTGGGCTCAAATGATCCACTTGCCTCAGTTTTTCTATTTTCATTTATTTATTTATTATTACTTTTTCTTGAGACAGTCTCACTATGTCACCCTTGGTAGAGTGCCATGGTGTCACAGCCCACAGCAACCTCAAACTCTTGGGCTTAAGCGATTCTCTTGCCTCAACCTCCCAAGTAGCTGGGACTACAGGCGCCCACCACAATGCCCATCTATTTTTTGTTGTAGTTGTCGTTGTTTAGCAGGCCAGGGTTGGATTTGAACCTGCCACCCTTGGTGTATGTGGCTGGTGCCGTGTGCTATGGATGCCAAGCCAGTTTTTCTATTTTTAATAGAGATGAGTTCTTGATTTTGCTCAGGCTGGTCTTGAACCTGTGCACTCAAGCAATCCACCTGCCTCGGCCCCCCAGCGTGCTAGGATTCTAGGTGTGAGCCACCACGCCTGGTCTTTTCTATTCTTGAGATTCATTACTAAGGAGAATGTTCTCCAACTCCATCCAGGTAAATATAATAGATGTAAAGTCTCCATCTTTTATGGCTGAACAGTATTCCTTATATACATACATCACAGTTTATTAATGCATTCATGGGTTGATGAGCACTTGGATTGTTTCCACATTTTGCGAATGTGAATTGAGCTGCTATCAATATTTGAGTGCAAATGTTCTTAGGATAAAATGATGTTTTTTCTTTTCGGTTATAATTTCAAATGTTTCTAGTTCCACGAAGGGAACTACTATATCACCCCACACAATATTTAGGGTTAACTTTTCCAGCTTTCTAGTGATTGCTTTAGACCAAGCCAGGGCCAGGAGACTCCGCTTACAGTTGCTACATAATCAATAACATAACTTAAGGAGATAAACTCTACTTTCTAAGGTCAAGTTATAAATTTCCAAATTCTTCTATCTACTCAAAGAGATTGAGACTTGTATCAGGATTATTGCTTGACTCAGGTTCCTTGAAAAAGGCATTTATGTATTTTAAGAAGCAAAGAAATGCAAAGTCCAAAGAATTTGTGTCCTTTCATAGCTGTAAGTTCTCTTTCCTTCAGAATATTCCAGTGCTCTTTGGTGGAGTTGTGCACAGCCCTTGCTGCTTCTCTGATCAGTCAGTCATTCCTTCCAAGGCTGTTCAGCGACCACCCAGTGAGACGGGATCAATCTCTGTCCACGTGGTCTCAACTAAGCATCACTATGGACCAAACACCTCTGACCCACGGCCCCTTCTAGCCTGTCCTGTCCAGGAGCCTTTTGTGAATTACTAACAGGTGCCTCTTCCTCCAACCTGAAGCTGCTCCACACTGGGCTCTTACTTGGAAAGATGAGCTGAAGGGAAGAATTTCAGCCTTTATTTGCCTCCAGCCCCCAACATTTTGTGAGGAACAAATAGCACACCTGGCCATAGCAGCTCATCATACCCTCTGATTGCAGAACATAAGCTAGGAAGGCTCTTGGCAAGCCCTGCATAGAGTGACAGGAGAAAAGAGAGAAGGAAAATCCTAAAGTAACTGTTTATCCAAAAGAGACTGAGAAAATCCAGAAACAGCCAAGTCACCCTGGTTGGGCAAGACTAAGATTTCTTCTGCAGAGTACAAGTCTGGGTTCAGAAGCCAGATTCAGCTATAGGAGAATAAAGCCCGAGCTACATAGCCACCGCAAAGAAGACATCAGGATCACATTCCACAGCCCTTCCCAGCCTCAGTTTCCACATCTGTGAGAGGTGACAACCCGTAAGATCAATGCTTCTTAAATGTTATTGTGCATAGAAATCACCCAGGAATCTCACTAAAGTGCAGTTGGGCTCTACATCTCAGAGCCACGGAGCAGAAATGTTTATGTATTTCTGAGGAAGAGTGGTCTGCCCCCTCTTCCTCTTTGGACTCCTATCTTCCCTAACTCCAATCCTGTCTTTTTTTTTTTTTTCTCTTATCATTCCATGATATCTATCTATGGTAAAGAGGGAAAAAATGGCAATGCTTCCAAAACCAAAGCGGAATGCATGAGAGACTTTGAGAAATATGCTTGGGGGAGGGTAAAACTACATTTTTTAAAAATAAACTTTAAATGAGTGATAATGGAGGGTGGGCATGAGGACTCCAGGTGGCTGATAGAACATCTTAATGACACATAACATTAAACACTGAGACCACATATTCAGTTGACCAGCTCAGAAAATATGTTTTGACCCCAAACCTTTGAAATAGAAATTGTCTCAGAAAATCCATGGCAGAAGGTCCCTGCAAAGCTAGTTTACAGAAGTTGCCACTCCATTTCCGGGGCAGGGGTGGGGCGGAATCTAGAGACAGTGTCCACGCACATGTCCTCACCCACACACACTACCGCACAGACGCATTAGACACATACATACATACACACTTTTTAAGCTGGCAAGGAACTAAGAAAAGAAATGACCCAGGGAATGTCCTTTAATAGAAGCTTCACTTTCTTCCTCACAAAATTATTAAGGCTTTCTTTAGTTCCCCGTCTCCCGCACACCACTGGTGCCCCACGTGCTTTGATACGCCCAGGCGTCCTTCATTCACCTCCCTCGGCCGGCACCCCACAGATGAAGGGGCCCAGACGTACAGGACTGTCAGCTTCCCTTTGCAGCACAGCATCGTGAAAAAACAGGCGGTGGGGCTTCACCTCCCTGCCCCAAGGGTTTCAGTGGACCATTAAGCCACAGCTTGCTACTAGGGCTTCCAAGCCTGGGGTGCCTGTGGGGACAAAATGTCTATCCCCAGTCTTCTCCCAGAGTGCCCTCTGCTCAGAGCCAGGACAGATCAGAGTGTATGTTCCCAGCATGAACCTGCTCTTCCCAGCATGAACCTTTAGGCAGAGATTACAAACAGATCCACTGAGCTTTATCAGCTCATTAATAAGAAGAATGGCTGTGGCCTACAAGGTTAAATGACCCTGGGACTATATAGCTGCAGACAGCAGCCCCTGTACTCTTGATGTGGTTCCTTTAAGTTTTTCTTTAATTCTGCCTAAGGAGAAGGAGGCCATTCTCCTCCCAGTTTCTGATTTTCCCTTTGCAGTTTGTGTCAGCATTTAAACTGAAGGATTTCCTGGAGGCAAGGAAAACGATATCCGCGTTAGATTCTCAAACACCTCTTTCCAAGTCAAAGAACCTGCTTTATAATGTATTTGTATTTTTTAAAAATGTTTTAAAATTTATTTGAATTTAGAAACCGAGTTCTTCCCCCTTCCATCCCTCTCTCTTTTTTTCCCTCCTTTCCTTTCTTCCTTTCCTTCCTTCCCTCTCGCCCTCCCTCATTGACAGCTGTCTTGCGTAGAGGGAAAGATTTACCTTAAGCCTTCTGAAACTCACAGAGACACATGTCCTTTACTGAACTGTAAACTACTTGAAGGCATAGTTAAGATACAAATAGGAAAGGCTTCAAGCTAAACCGCCTAAGAGAATTTTTAGAGAAATACTAAGAGATCTCAGAGAGGAGAGATAACAGCTAATTAGGGGCACTTTAGATTAAGGAGAATCTGGAAAGACTGCAAGCCCAGGTATGTGGTATAGGGCCTTAAACGTCTGCATAGGGTCTCGACTGGTCTTCATGGTGCTTCTAGCAGCAGGGGCTGAGTAAGGCAGGTAGCGGGAAAATCAGGGGATACCATGCCTAGAGAATGGCACATAGTTCACTCTGGCTGGAGCATGTGTACATGAAGGGGATGAAGATGGAACAGTACATGGTGGCTAGAAGGTCTGGGGGCCAGGCTAGGACGTTTGATTGATGGGTCCCATGCAGTGACATGACCCATCCCACTCTGGGAAGACTAACATGGGTTGGTCTTGCAGGATGAACTTGGTGGGAACTGACAGAAGAAATACCAGTTGGAAAGCTAAGTGGGGCACAGTGAGGCTGGAATTGAGATGATACCAGTGGAAATAGGCAGCGGGCAAAGTGGGGGAAACATAGACAAAACTTGGGACTGGTAGGATGGGTCTGGGGAAGGGAGCCTGGCTCCACTGGCAGCCGGTAGGGAGCCTGGGCCAGCTGGTCAGCACCGCCAAGCAGGATGGCATTACTCAGATCTGAAGACACCATGCACAGAGTGACAGTGACAGCAACAGAGCAGACCGCACCTGCCCCCAGCGTTGGGCAACGCAGGGGTCCTAAACATGTCAGGCTATGGGGATGGCACCACCAGAATTGGTGACCAGAGCAGACAGGAAGAGGAGTATGCCCTAGGGAAGAGTGTATGGGCAGGAACATCTATTAACAGGAAGAGAAAAAACAATAATTTAGTTTTGGACAAATTGGAGATTGTTTCCACGTTGATGGTTAGGAGAAGAAAAATGAGTTTGTGTCAAAGGTTGAAAGAAGGACTCCATGAGAGGAAGGATGCTCCTGTCCAGGGTGGCTTCCTAGCCCTTCCTCTCTCCTGCCCTCATCTTCGATGCCTCTGGACACCGTATTGCATCAGGAGCACCACTGACCAGAGTGTAAAGGTCAGAAACCCCAGAGCTACAGTGGGTAAGAAAAGCAGAGGTCAGTGCGTGTGCTCAGAGTCTAGGAAGAGGGGAGGTGGTGCCCATGGGAAGCAAACAGAGAGACAAGCCTGCTCACATGTTGGGAGAGAGAAGCTCCAGGGGTTCAGAGACCATCCTATCACCATGCCATACTAAAAGGTCAGGATCTCCCAAGACCCCAACCCCATTTTCTTAGGAGTGATGTCTGCAGTGGTTGCTGGAGGAGGTAGGGTGGGGAGTGGATGGGTTGTTTCCAACTGGAGGCTCTGCTGTGTTCATTCTGGGATTCAGACATGCCTGGACATGTCCAGAGGGCTCAGACTTGCAGAGAATAATTGGTAGGCTTCTTCCCTCTTCTGTTTGCTTGAGGTGGAGGGATTCTTGGGAATGACTCATGCCGTTTGGGTTAAGGACAATATGTTAGGGCCAAGAGTAGAGAAAAGGACTGTTTTGAACACCAAAGAGTTGCTGTCACTCAAGTCATTCCATTAATGTTCTATGAGTCAGACCAGTGACTTGTGGAGAGGAGCCTGGGGACCGAGATGCCCCTGGGCTTGTGTGAGCAGTGTTGGGCAGCCCTTGGCAGTCCTGAAATCACCTCTACAGGTAGCACTAAGGTGGGTAGGATCCTGGAAGTCCTGAAATCACCTCTATAGGCAGCACAAAGGTGGGTAGGATCCTGGGAGCATGGAGTTAGCATTTATTAAGTGTTCAATGTGGAATAGGCATGCACAGATCCTGGTATGTGGAAAGTACCCATTTAAATATTCTTTTATTATCATTACTTTTTCCAGTTCTAATAATGACCCCAGAGGTGAGTACTTATTATTGTCATTTTACAGACGGCAGCAGGGAGTCAGGCCACACTCCAGTGGTGATACAGCTGATGTGCGGTGGAGCTAGATACTAATCCCTGTGCCCTTATCCGCCAAGAAGCACTCCTTGGGGATGACAGCAGCCTGAATGGTGAACTTTGTTCATCAATAGCATGCAATACTGATGATACTACCACAAGGAAGTGATTTGATAGAGGTAGAAGTTTTCTAACCAGAGGCATCAATGCCTCAAACAGAAGCAGAGCTAAAGTGCCCTAAGGCATGCTAAAGAAGAGCTCAGGTGAGCTCCTCCCTGAGGGCTTCCAGAATTTGGGCATCATATATCTTATATTAGTTAGGATTGGATTTAGAGAGTGTTCAAAAGAACTCCAAAATGGAAATGGCTTAAGCAAGTTTGGGTAAGTAATCCAAAGTTGATAGGGCAGCTTCATGATCATCAGGGACCCAGGCTCCTTCTATCTTTTTGCTCCATCACCCTTGGTGTAGCTTCTGTTTCACAGCACAAGATGGAAGCTTGAGCCTCAGTTTTTGTACATCAGCATTCTAGTCAGCAAGAAGATGACAAGGAAAAGAGAAGGGCATGTTGATGACACTTCCCATAAATTGTACATACAACTTCTGCTTACACCAGACTGGGCAGAAGTTAGGTCAAATCTAGCTTCAGTTATGGCTGTGGAGTGTAGTCTTTATTTTGAGTGGTCAGGGGTCATTGAAAAATCCAGGGGAAATACAAAAGAAGAGAAAATGGATTTTGGGGGGAATAGGCATCCTGCCATTCAACCTGATCCAGGATCTTCCTCTCCTAAGTTCAAGGCTAGTGATTCTGTTCTGTATGATCTCTAAGAAAAAGACTTTGGTCTTCTCTGTCAGAAGCAAAAGTATGGGAGCTGGAGACCAATGACTGAATGAGTTTTTAAGGAAGAAGACCTATACTGGCTTCAAGAAACTTCTTTGTATTGCCTAAGTATTTCTCTTGTTTTCAATATTATTTCCCTTGCAAAAAGTTTAAAACTGATTTTAGAATTAAAACACAAAATAAAATGGCAGTCTATATTTTATGCTAAATTAAACGGGGACTAACATTATATCCTTGGACTTAGTTTTGCATTATATCTTCTTATTTTTCAAGGAAACTATAAGAAATGGGTTGCATAATTTTACAGGACTTATTTGTTAAAGAACTGAATCATAGTTGATAAATCAGGAAATCCTTGCCAAACTAAAGTATTTAAAAGAAGGTGAACATGGGGGCACAAATGAGTATGGAAACATTTCTATTGGAAAGATAAAATTGTGGGGGGAAAATTTTAAGAGTTTCAGAGATTTGGGTTGATTTTCAGATAAACATTTGCTTGCCATGATCTCTTCCCTTTCCAAATGGTAGTCTTTCATCTCTTGTTTCAGGTTACTGGTGTGCTGAAAAATTTTACCATTTATCCTCTTTTTCCTCAAAGCAGCACACGCCGGCTTTACCACTATTTTCCAGATGCCCAGACTTGAAGCCATCCTCAGTCACCAAATCTCAGTAACCACTCCCCATACCCGCTGTGTCAGCCAGTCTGCAAGGTCCCCGCCGGTCTTCCTTGGTACCTGCTCTTGTGTTCACTACACTCCTGTGCTACTACCCAGCAGAGTCCATTGAGAGAAACCAACACTGCAATGTACGAACTGGTCTTCCTGCTTCTAGCAGTAGCTTCGTTTACTTGTCGGCATTCCCTTTCCCTCTCTCCACCTCATTTCACATGGGAAAAGAAAGGGACCGTAGGTTGGAAACCTCATTCAGATCACCCTAGTCAGGGCAGGGGCAGGATGAGAGCTCAGGGCTTCGCAGTGTGGGTAAGAGTGTGTTAGGTGGATCTTTGCCAGCTAGTGGGAGGAGGTCAGGAAGGCACTAATAGATGGGAAGAAAATCAAAAGACATCTAGGATCTGGAAGGCAGAGCAAAGAAAGAGTTGCCCACATGGTCACTGACATCACCAAGGACGAAGGGACAAGTTGGTACTGACAGGACAGAATCTGGGTGCTGAAGAGGGCAATGGAACAAGAGATGAGCCAGGCAATTAGCAGATAACGGCACAGGAGGGACAGGTCTATGGCACACACCTCAAAGGGGGAGGGGAAGTTATTCTGGATTGTTAATGCCGACTCTGCCTCCTCCTCATCTTCTGGGCCCTAAGGAAGATTTATTTATGGGAGATAAACATGTATCAGTCATGTCACAGCAGGAGATAGATGGTGCACACATTTGGGGCAATTCAAAGAGAATGTAACAAAGGAATGATTTTCAAAGATGTGGGCAGAGGATATGGAAACCATGAGTGACATGCAGCAACCTGGGCTAGTCACAGAGGGGAGCTCTTACCATTTGCTATGGTTTGAATGTGTCCCCCAGATTTCATGTCAGAAACTTGATCCCCAATGTGGAGATGTTGGGACCTTTAAGAAGTGATTAAGTCACTAGGCTAGAGCCCTGATAATGGATTAATTCTATTATTGCTGGTGTGGGCTCCTTATAAAAGGGCGAATTTTCATTCTCTCGTACATTTGTACCTGTGTATTCTCTGTGTGTGTGTCTTGTGTCTCTCCTTCTCTCCTTCTGGCCTTCCTTCCCTACCTGATCGTCATCATGGGAAGATGTGTCAAGGAGGCCCTCACTAGATGCCAGGCCCTTAATCTTCACCTTTCTATCTCTCTGTCTCTCTCTCTCCTTCTCTCCTTCTTGCCTTCTCTCCCCTAACTGATTTTCATCATGGGAGGATGGGTGAAGAAGGCCCTCACCTGATGCCAGCCCCTTGATCTTGACCTTTCTCTCTCTCTATCTCTCTGTGTCTCTGTCTCTGGCTCTGGCTCTCTGTCCCTCTCTTCTTCCCTACCTGATTTTCATCATGGAAGGATGTGTCCAGAAGGCCCTCACCAGATGCCAGCCTCTTGATCTTGACCTTCGCAGTGTCAGTAAGAGTGTGTTAGGTGGATCTTTGCCAGCTAGTGGGAGGAAGTCGGAAAGGCACTAATAGATGGGAAGAAAATCAAAAGAGATCTCGGATCTGGAAGGCAGAGCAAAGAAAGAGTCATCAAAACTGTGACCCAAGAAATTTCTGTCCCTAATAAATTACCCAGTCCATGTTATTCTATTATAGCAGTGGGAAGATTTCATCCTTAGCCTGAAGGGAGCAAGGGAGGGGGCCCTAGCCAAAGCTCCAAGAGAAAGCTGTATGAAGATGACATACAAGGATGGCAGCCAGAAGGGCCATGAGAAGCACACAGTGAGAAGCTGGGAAACTGATGCCTTAAACTCGTCCTCCCCCTTCCTCTGCTCAGCTGAGCACAGAGCAAGCCAGAGGGTGAGGGAGCCTCTTGGCGTAGCCTGCACAGGTCGGCCTGACTGCGCACAGAGCAGCGAGACGGGAGGCGTGGAGGGTGCTCCTGGAGGGGCAAAAAGGAAGGCGCATCTCTGTTTCTGTGAAGCGTCCCAAGGTCACCACAGCCTTCTAGTCTCTCTCGTCATTCAGATAATATTTAGTGGACCCCTATATTACGTTGTTAATTGTCACCAGGCAGCATAACATCATGGATCATAATAACTAACATTCATCAGGGACTTACCCAAGTAAGCACGTTCACAGACTAACTTATTTCATCTTCCAACAGCTCTGTGATATAGGTAAGGTTATTCATTTCCAAAGGCTTGTTTATTTAAGAAAGTAAAAAATAAGGAGAAGGCAGAGGATACATGTTTGTCCACAGTTGCTTCTGAAATAAGTTAGATTTTTTTTTGAGACACAGTCTCAAATGGTCACCCTAGGTAGAATGCTGTGGCACTCATACCTCACAGCAACCTCCAGCTCTTGGGCTCAAGTAATCCCCTTGCCTCAGTTTTTCTATTTTTAGTAGCGACTGGGGTCTCGCTTTTTTTTTTTTTTTTTTGTAGAGACAGAGTCTTACTATATCACCCAGTGTAGAGAGCTGTGGCGTCACACTGCTCACAGCAACCTCCAACTCCTGGGCTTAGGCGATTCTCTTGACTCAGCCTCCCGAGTAACTGGGACTAATAGCCGCCACAATAGCCACCACCCAGCTATTTTTTTGTTGCAGTTTGGCAGGAGCTGGGTTTGAACCCACCACCCTCGGTATCTGGGGTGGGCACCCTACCTGCTGAGCCACAGGAGGCGCCCTAGATTTTTTTTTTTAATCAGAATGTTGTCTTGGCAAGTAGTAAGTGCCAGAAAAAATTTATATTACTACAGCAGAGTTAACTGCCGAGACACAACAGTTCTGTGAGGAAAGAGTTGTCCTAACCCTGTATATATGAAGAGAACAAAGCCCTGAGAAAGCCGGTCACCTGCCTTCCAGTTGGGTCTTCAGATAGTGGCCAGGCTCTTGGTGCCATGTCACTGCTTCTGTTTATCATCACGCAGCCCACCTACCCCGTGAAACTGACAGTCCCTGTTCCCGGCTGTTTGTTTTCCCACTCAGGTATTGACAGGCCTACATCCCAATTCCATTCCCTTCATTCTGCCTGAAGTTTCTTCCAAGCCCCAGATGATGTTTTGGAGAAAAGAAGTCTTGGGTTTTAGCTTTAGAAGGCTGTTGACATTTCCTTAATTTCGATCTTAACAGGGACTCAAATCTGCACTACTTGGAAAATTTCTTTACTTGATCTTAACTTTAGTTTTTATTTTGATGAGCAAGAGTAAATATACCAGCCTAGCCTTAATCACACCAGGGTTGAAATAAACCTCTGATGGGAGGCATTTTACCCATGGCCAGACCTCCACCACCTAGCTTTTACTTTCCGCGGTGAATAAGATGAGGCGCAGTCCTTCCTTACAGGCTCTGCCCTTCTGGCCACATGAAAGTTTTTCATCTCCTGAGATCCAGGACGTCTTAATTTAAAAATGCATAGAATTCCTGGGACTCCTGGAAGTCCTAAGTTTTAACCCTCTGTTAACTAAGAGAGAACCAATGCTGAGTCTAGACTCATACCAGGAATATTCCAGGAGTTCTGTACTGGCACTGGAAGCAATCCTTGGGCTGCTTGGAAATGAGTCTATACTCTGGACTCTGTCTTCTTGAGTAGGAGATTTACCTACTCTAGGTCTCCATTTCATTAGTTCATTCATTTACTCACTCATTGAAGAAATCCATTGACAGCTCCTCAGGCAATAATGGTCCAAAGCAAAAGTAGACCCAAATGTCACCACTGAGCATAGCTTTAGAATAAGGATGTTGAACTAAATGATGACAGAAAATGCTGCTGGATCTATTGACAAGTGGAGATTCTTTAAGTGGAAAAGGTAGGCAGGGTTCTTTCTCTTTCTATCATGCAAGCTCCCTGAAGACATGATCTTGCCCCATCTTGAAACTAGGAAACAGCAGTGATCAACACTTTCTTGCTAAACATTTCCACTTCCAAAGGCCCTGCACCCAGCAAAGCAAAGTCAACGCAGCTCACCCAAAACAGTTTGGATAAGCAGGCAAGTTCCAGTACTTGTTCTTGGGATGATGGCACATCCCTTTGGCTTGAGAGATTAGCAGCTTTCCTTAAAGCGTTAACTTATTTCTAAAGGGATGCAGTCTGGGGCAGGACGTCTGAAACCTGGTGCGGAATTCAACTGCTGCACGAAACTGCATCTGCTTCAAATTATGTTCTCCAAAAGACAAAAATCCAGCCCCGAGTCTAAAAATACTCCTTAGTTTTCAGCCAAAAATGCATTTATTCTTGGATTCATAAAAATTCAGGCCATGTGAAATATGTGGGGGGCATGTACTCTGATAAAAAAAAAATTGACGGAAGAGAAGAAAAAGCTATAATAAACCTTAAAATGCTTTATTAACAGGATAAGGGAAGGTGGAAATGAAGTGTGACTTGGAGGCAGAACTGGGAAAGTACTGCCTTCAGGGAAGAGAAGGCCCCCAGGACCAGGCTGTCTTCTGTGCCCCATCTCTCTCTAAGAAGACCCCGAGCAGCCACAGACAGGTCCCCCGCCTCTGCCCACATGGGGGTTAGTAAAGCCAAGGCAAGGATTCCGCACAACCTAAAATCTTGGACATGACCATCTGTGCAGTGCTCTTCAAAGTGTCTGTGAGGAGGAACCGGTTTATTTGTTTTTTTCCTCCAATCCATGTGGACCAATATTTTTACAAAATGTAATAAAAGTGAATTACTCAAAAGATTTTTGAAAATGACAAAATGATGCTCTGTTTTTTGAAATTTCAAATTAAAATGAGGGTATAATTGTTTAGGTTACATTGTTATCAATTCCAAGGTAAAGTTCAAGTCGTAGTTGAGCCCTTCAACCAGGGGGTGTGCTGAACACCTCACATTGTGCACATTAAGTGAGATCCTGCCAATCATCCTCCCTCTTCCTTCTCTCCTCTTCCTCCTTTCCCTTTCCCCTTGCTAGACTATATTTGTGTTTTTTTCTTTCATGTGGGCATGCAGTTGTTTACATATTGGTTTCATATTAGTACTGAGTACATTGGAGACTTTTTTCCCACTCTTGGGTACTTTACTAAGAACATGTTTCACCTCCATCCAGGTAAATACAATAGATATAAGTCTCTATCTTTTTTTATGGCTAAATGGTACTCAATGGTATACATATACCAAAGTTTGTTAATCCGTTCCTGGGTTGATGGGCACTTGCTGACCCCCTATTATTTATTATTAGATTCGACAGACATGAAATAAACTTTCAAAAATTATAATCAGAACAAACCTGATAAAAAAGAGAAAACCTTCTACAAATAGGTTTTAAACATGCAATCAGAAATTTCATGTCTGAGTCCTGGCTGAATTGAGAATCTTTGCTTAAAACCATAAATCTGAAAAAATGCATGTCTTACCTGAACAATAATAAATTGTTCATGATGTAGAAGTGGAACTAAATAACAAAATCAGGATTGTTTTCCATTAAGTGCTGATAATAATGACTCCGGGTGTAATTGTTCACATATATAAATAGAATCTAGCATTTCTCTTAGTGACACTCATGGGAAAGGGACATATCTTAGGATGACTATAGTGGATTGTGGTTTCTGTTTATTTTGTCTATTGAGCGACCTTTCTCCTCTCTCTCCTTCAGTAACACGCTTGCTCCCTGGCTTCATGGGGATATTACTTGTTCTATTGTTGTGTAACAAATTACTGAAAACTTTTTGACTTAAGACAGAAATGATTTATTATCACTTGTGGGTGCTGTGAGTCAGAATTCAGAGCAGGAAGGCTTGTGTCTATTACACAAAATCCGGGGCCTTTGCTGGAAGATTTTTGAAGGTAAGGGTTGGGGTAGGTGAATAAAATCATACAAAGGCTCACTCACTCATACACCTGCTGGCTCTTGGCTGGAGCAACCACATCTACCTCTATGTGTGGCCTGGGCTTCCTCACAATGTGGAGGCTGAGATCTAGGATGACTATCCCAAGAGAAAGAGCATGTGTACTAGACATGAGCTGTCTCCATTTTATGTCCTGGCCTCACGAACTACACATTAGTATTTCTACTGGTACCTGCCCAAGACTCAAGTGGAGGGAACATAGATCCCTCCCTCTCCTGGTGGGAAATGTGTTGGTCACGCTGGAATGGAATAAATATATCAGTGTGTCCATTTCTGGAAAATACCATCTGCCACAGTTGGGCATGTGACTCAAACAGAGTTGATTTGAATATTTCCCTTTGAATGATGGAGGGATGCTAGGGAAGGAAGCTTTAAGGTAAAGGATGTAAAGCTGGGGCTATGGAGGGCAAATTCCTACTGTACTGAAAGAGTCTAAATGCAGAACAAGTAAAGATAAAGCAAGAAGAGAAATGATCAGGGAGAAAGAGAGTTCTAGTGGTGCCATCACTTTTTCTCCTGCACCCACACAGTGCTGGGCTACAGTAAGTGGTCAGTAACATCCTCCAAATGAACAGATGAGAATCGTGACAACTAGAACGCAGTCAGAGGGGGATGATGCCATTTAGAATGAAAGCTCCAATTGTTGGTGGTTCTTGCTTCTTGGTCTATTACCCATCTGCCTGACTCCCAGGAATGAGTCTTCTTATTCTCTCCCACCAGCTGGCTTCCATCTCTGCTGTTAGAGTGCAATGGATTTTACTCATTATCGCTGCAGGCTAAGGTAGTTTTCCTAGAAATAACTGCCCTACTCCTTTTTTTCTACAAACGAGGTATTTATTCCTCATTTTGGAAATATTCTGCAGCCCTTCCTGGTTGTATGCTCCATCCAGTCTTTTAAAATTGGTCATTGTGCTTTACCTTTATGCTGCAGATTTCCACTTCAAAGGATTTTTGTTTTGCTTTTTTTTTTGAGATAGAGTCTCACTCTGTCACCCAGCTGGAGTACAGTGGCATCCTCATCACTCACCACAACCTCAGACTCCTGGGCCTAACCGATCCTCCTGCCTCTTCTCCAGAGTAGCTAGGACTATAGGTGCCCTCCATAATGCCTGGCTAATTTTCCTATTTTTTGTAGAGACAGGGTCTCATTGTTGTTGAGGCTAGTCTGAAACTCTGGGTCTCAAGTGATCTTCCTGCCTTGGCCTCCCAGAGTGCTAGGAAAATTTTTTCCCCAGGGATTTTAGAGTTCCACCCTTTAGGGGTGGCATACATATATATCCATACCCCAACTGAGAAAACCGGCAAATACATGAACTACCTGTGTGAAGATCACTGCAGAACTTGGAAAACTACACAAAGCTAAGGCCCCGTAGCCACTTTCTATAAAATGAAAATACTTGGGTTTGAAACATGGCATTTGTATTTCTAGAAAGCTCCATAGGCAATTTCGATATTTGCCCAAGAGACACTGGGATTCACAGGGTACTTGGGATGAGAAGTACCCCAAGAGGTCCATGTCCTCTCCACCCCCAAACTGTTCTTAATGTCAAACTCTGAGGAGGACTATTAGTGGGACATTGAAGAGATCTTTTATCCCTTCCAACCTTAGCTTCCAATGAAAGGTACAGATTTCACCATTCATTTCCATCAGGGAAAATGGCCTTTTCCTCCCCAACAGGGCTGGGCTGTGGTCCCTTGGAAATGATATCCCGGGAAGTCTGGACAGTGCCTGAGTGGGGAGGACAAGGAGCTCTCTTAAGACCTGAGAGAGTCTGGTTAACTTTCCCTCTCCCCCTTCCCTCTGCAGGGTGAGCCTTCACTGGCTCCCCTGGGTTCCTTCTCCCACTGGGCGAAGCGAGGGGGCACGTCTGAAGCCTGAAGCAGACGCATATTAGACAGGAACAGCCTGATAGCCAACTTTCCAGGGATGTTCCTTGGGAGACTGGAGAAGCAGCCTGCAGTTGGCTAGCTCTGCTCTGACCAGGCAGGGGTGGAAGGAGCATGGAAACTCCAGAACCTAAACTTTAAGAGCCTTCCATGTAAACCTCGGGCTTCGTTTTAATTTTGATTGAAAAAGAGCCAATGGGGAAATAGAGAGTTTTTTATTCCTCCCTGAATATGGCCAAGGAAACTGTAATTTAGAGTAACTGTAGGGCAGTGGGTGTGTTGGAGTTCTGCAAGAACAGTTTGCACAGCTGCAAAAGGGAGTTTTCTGTGTGCTCACTCCTGTCTGAGCGAGGCAGGCGAGGGCGCGACGTCAGCACCAGGTCCCACACCCTCTCCCAGCACTCAGAGAGCTGCCTGCCCTTCCACCCACCCGTGGCTTCTTGTTTCCAAACGTGGAGCCTTCTAGAAGGTGCCAGAGTTCTGCCTGTGAAAGAGAAACAAGGGAAGGGTGGAGCACAGCATTCGAACTGGTTTGAGAGGCACACGCCCTCATGTTGCTGAGCAGACTTTGTGGTGGCTGCAGTTTTGGCATAAAACCTCTGTTTCCATTTTACTGTGAGCTGATTTAGAAAGGTTTTCTTTCTTAAATGGGAATGTATTTTAAATGTGCAAAATCTGGTTACCATGTTCTCTTGGCCTAGCTGCTCCCATCTGATGTCGAGAACTTGCTTTGTTCTAACTATGCCAGTTCCTAGGCCATTCAGAATGTCCCCCCTTTCCTCGAAATCCACATCTTGGGAAGCCAAAATTATTAGGCCAGAAACACTTTCTTTCAGGCAGAGATTTTCACAGTGAGTGGGTTGCGAGTGCCCTGGGATAATGTCAATCTAACTTGGGAGTGGGCATGGAGGCAAAGAGGGAACCGTCTCCACAGACCTGGATTAGCAATGCGAGCACACTTCTGTCGTCCTGGCCTCTTAATTTCATGTTCACTTTTCTGTTATGGTTCTGCCACTCAGATCTTAGCAAGCCATTTAACCTCCTAGGCACTCAATTTTTTAATTTGGAAAATGAAGATGATAATTTCTGTCCCTTTGCCACGTGGTGGATGTGGAAGTGCTTTGAAAAAGTTAGAAACTCTAGACAGAAGTTTTAAAAATGTTCAGAGATAGGGGAATGGGCATTGCTAGGAAATTCCAAGAGAAGCTAAAACTTCAAAGCCACCATCTGCTAAATACGTGTCAACCAGGGGGGATTTCAGATTCCCTGATGGAGAAACGAGAGACACCATTAGATACGTTACAGAAGGGCAAAGGAAAGGTGTTTGCTTTCATATGACTTTGATTTTATGACGCTCACAGACCTCTGTGCCTGCCTCTGCTTCTCCCCTTCAGTTGCCTCCTTTCTCTGCTGTTGGACCAGAAACGACTCTGATGATAGACATTGAGAATGCTAGAATTGGAAGGGAAGCATGAAATCATTTTCTAGATAAGCTGGTTGATTTTTGCATGTATTGTCCATTCTCTCACTCCAGACAGTGACTACCCCAGTGTTACCTTCTGTGATCCGTATCCAATTTTCCTACCATTTCTCCTCATCAGTCCTATGCTCTAGTCAAACTGGGATGCAGACTATGACTTAAAAATTGCATACATTTTCAGGACCAAGAAAAGTGGGAAGGGCAGTTTAAGTCATATATACCTGTGTGGGCTCAGGGGTGTGGGGTGAGGGAGCTAAACTTTGAACGATGCTGTTTTAGTCTGCTTGGGCTCCCCTAACAAAATGCCAGTGACTTAACAACAGAAGGTGTCTGGGCCCTAGCCTGCAATAAGGCCCTGAGCCTTATTGCTAAGTCTTCACATGGAGTGGATGGGGAGAAAGAGAGAGAGAGAACAAGAGCTCTCCGATGTCTCTTATAAAAGCACTAATCCCATGACCTCATTTAACATTAATTGCGTCCCAAAGTCCTTATCTTCCAATATGATCACTTTGGGGTTTACGGCCTCAACATATGAATTTGTGCAAGACGGGGCACCAAAGGAGTCCGTAATAGATGGGTATGATTTAGATAGGTGGAGCAGAAAGATAAGGGCAATTATGGCTACACAGAATTTTAGATCAGAGCTCACCTTGTCCAGTGATTGTTAAACTATATGCTGCAGATGGCTGGGAGTTCTGAGCAGCACCTCCTCCCAACCCCAGGGTCGCAGGGAAAGGGAACAGAGAGTTGGGGGTAAGGAAAGTCCTAGTATGGGAGGATCTGACCTCTGTGTTTGTTATCAATAAAAATGATTTTTAAAATCTGCTTTACTTGTACAATTTCACCCAGAGAAATGATTTTGAGCCCAAGACAAGCAAGTAAACAAAGGTTATAGAATCAAAGTATCTGAACTGGAAAGAGCCTTTGTAATGACTGGAGACATTTTAATAAATTGGAAACTTTCACCTGCATCTCAATGCTTCTTACCCAGTAAAAAGAATAGAAAGAATAATTCAGCCTAGATTTTTCAGAATGTAGACAAAGGGGGAAAATCCTGCAATTTAGAATAAGATAGAGGAATGAAAAATGTATGATTAAAGAATTTCATGACAGTAAACTCTCTCTGCATCATTATAAATAAAAAAGTAAATAACTGACTTAGTTTTAAAAAATCTTTAAAGTCGGGTTAGGCAAATAAGCTAATATAAGAATGTGTGTAGACACTGTCTTAGGTTGTTTTCAGGTAAAATAGATACTTGGAAAACAGATAATAGGAAGGAGAGACTTACCCAATTTTTATCATCACATTCATTTTTTTTAGTAAAGGGTTTCCCTCTGTCACCTGGGCTATAGTGCAGTGGCACCATCAGAGCTCACTGCGACTTCTAACTCCTGGGTTCAAGCGATCCTCCTGGCTCTGCCTCCTGGCTAGCTGGGGCTACAGGAACCTCCCTACCAGTGTTAGGATTATAGGTGTGAGCAATCGTGCCTGCCCTAAATTTTCTTTTCTGCTGTGATACTGCGGTATTCTCAGTGGAGAGAGGACGAAAGTTGAAGTGACATAGCACAGCACCTCCCCTCCCACCCTGGGTCTCTCTTCTTGCCATCGTGTTCCAAATGAAAATGTCCACAGGCAAATTTTTTCTAAATAGGCCAACTTGACACATACTTGTCCTGAATTAATACTACCCCTAAAGGAGTTCCCAGGTTGATATTTAACTCTATTCTTCTTTTAAAGGGAGAACATGGTAGTAGAAAATAATCTGGGGGGAAATCTTCACCCACCAGGGCACTTCCCTTTCCAAACAGTACTTCCAAATGACTCCTGAACAGAGGGTGGGGTTGTTACAAAGCGTGTGAGTTGAAAGCTCCACCGACATTCAAACTGACCAGGTAGAAAGTTGCCCCTAGTCACCAGGCTTGCACACACATATGTCCCCATATTTTGCCATGTATATTGCATGCTTTTTTGCCAAAATATTTGAGGAGGCAAAAAAGGATGTGCATTATCCATGAGTAGTACAGCTCAGGAGTCTGGGAGCCTGGGGCCACTGTGCTGTCCCACCTGGGCCCATTGGTGCATGGAGTTCCAGTCTGGGAAGATCTGGGATCCCATGGGAATGGGCTGTAGTGGCCTCCACTGAGCACCATGATCAGGTAGGTACCATTTGTTAACATTTTCAGCTATTTCTTTTCTTAAAGTTTCATAGTTCTCTTTATAGAGATCTTTCACATCCTTTGTTAGGTAAACTCCCAAATATTTCATCTTCTTTGGCACTACTGTGAAAGGAATAGAGTCCTTGACGGTTTTTTC